>KN882927.1:165728-183792 GCA_000934455.1 Apostichopus parvimensis
CATGTCCCTGAGAAAGGGATTAGATCATACACATGATCATTGTGATACAGTACTTTCATGTGATTACATCAAGACTGTAACCATATGATCATTACTACATGACGAGTATCCCATGTCCCTGAGAAAGGGATTAGATACTACACATGATCATTTGATACAGTACTTTCACTTTTGATTTTTGAGGGCCCCTGCCATCTTTTCTATAGATGAATGGCACCAGTTCCATACCAGGCAGGCAATGAAACCATGATGAAAGCAACCTGAATGAGATAACAATTTGAACCCGCTTGGTGGGCATTCCAGATACATGAATCATGGCACAAGGAGGCATTGTGGTTCCTAATCGGTTCATTATGCACCCACGCTGTATCATGGTATGATGCACACAACAACACTTAAGATTCCAGGAAGACCATTAAACCAAGCAGAGATGCACAAGGTCATAACCAGACACTCAATGTATTGCATACATATAGTGTATATGCTACTGCATGTACATGTCTGCTATTTCTATCACAGTAGATTTACAACATTCTTCAAATGCCTCCTGATCTTGCGACGGCTTTGGAAGAGGCCTTCAGTAAAGTTTGAGGTGTAAGGATTGTACAATGAACAGTTTCACAGATGTCTCAATTTAGTGCATGAAACTGCAATTAAATGAACTAACATGTCTGGAAACTATATGTCAATATTAAAAAATGAAAGAAATATGCTGAGCACTGTAACAATTTGATACAAAGGAAAGAAAGTTATATATATTTTCATGGTACCCAGCTAAGGAACACACTTTTACAACAATGTAATTTTTTTACCATGAAAACATACAGACATCTGCAAGCTAAACAATATGATACAATTTGGCATCTGTGATGTTGCTTACAATGTATGCAAATGTGTAATTCATCCATTTAAAACTAAATTACAAAGTAACACTTTCACATGCAAAGTTTGTTATATGATTGTGCAGTTCATGGGTTTCTCCATGAATTTCCAAAGTTAATGACCAGAGAAAAACATTGTTTGAAACAAAGGGCCATCTGACAGAATCCAAATCTCACTATGTGATTGTGCTACTGTATGTGCTATGTGGGCTGATAAGGTATTGAATCCTATAGAGACTGTGTACCTGATCAGTGTAAGATTCCATGGGTCTGACTGAAATCTTTCACAGCCAGGATATGGCATGTGGGCCACCTTCTGACAAGTTCCGAGAACCTATCAGGACCAGAGAAAACCATTTTGGAGCAAAGGGCCAGACATATTAAATCTCACTATGCAATTGATATAACAACATGCTTGGTAGGCTTGTAGGGTGTTGAAGCCAAAAGGCCCATGTATATACTTAATCAGTGAAAGATTTTGTGCGCCTGATTGAAATCTTGCTGGGGGTGGTTAATGCCGGGGAGAGGGGGGGGGGACCATTTAAGAACCTGTTCTACAGTATCAGAGAGTAGTACAATCATTAACCTGCAGGGATATTCTGGTGGCTGAAGTTGATTGCTTTAAACAAATTGAATTGGAAAGTTCTCCTTTGTAGGTTAAAACCACATCTTTAAAACATTTTGTATACAGCTAGCAAAGATATCAATTTGTCAAATTTTGTGAGTTTGTGAGTGAATGCATTTGGCAAAAGCAGAGTGCATCATGTCATGATGGCAATTAAGCTGAAATAATTTTGTTTTTCTACACAATATTTAAGTTATTTATCCACTGAGGAAAATCATATTTGTACAATCATAAAACTATTTATACTACAGATATACATTGACAGTGAACCAAACATTCCATGGCCTCATCTCAAGGATGAATAAACTAGACGATTATAATTTGAAAGTAAAACCTTTCAACGACATCTAGACCATGAATACATCACATACCACCTCCGCTGTGATCCATTTCCGGGAGTACGTGTGGATTTAGCTAGGCAATCTATGAGGTTACTGAACATTCAATCAACCATATATTTTGAATAGAACTTGGATCTTAATATGGGGTTTTTCAACTTACAGTTTGAAATATTCTTCTCTTTAAGATAGGTGAATTACATTATAATCTTACAACTGAAGATCCTTTTAGGGGTACCTGCACAGGCAGTAATTTGCCAAATTTTGCACTTGAATACTGTTTGATACACAAAGTTTACTTAAGTTAGAACTGCACTCAAAATTACTTGGGCTACTTGAGGTATTGATTGTTTGTCTAGATTTGATTAAACACCTCACTTTGCAAACATTCCATGTGCAGATTGAATAGTACGTCAACAGTACTTTAAGAGTTAGCCTTTAGATCATCAAATTCCCAGGCACTGTGTAGGTTAAAGTTATACAAAATAGGACTAGTCATGGGCAGATGCAGAATTTTGAAATGGAGAGGGTGTGGTCCTGATTCGTTGAAGACTACCAGTACAATTACTTGTAGGTCATCACCCTAAAAAAAATAATTCTGACATGCAACTGTACATTCTGCAACATATTTAGGCAATAAATTAGGTCAATAATTATGTCTGCATACAAGGTTGTGATTCTAACAGGTTTAGTGTGGTTGAAAAGGGTGGGAGTGAATATCCTAAACACCCCTGGATCCACATCTGACAGGATAAGACAAAATCAATCGCTAAATGCAAGGTCTTTATTGAATGATAATTAAATGAAATGTACTAGTAATATTTCTTACACCAAAAAAAAACTTGCAAGGAAATATCTCAGCCTGTTGCTAGTCTAATTTATCTGACAAAGCAGTAAAGCCAGGCACAAAGGAGCTACCTGTAACTTAAGCATACTGCTTTATATATTGTAGGTCCATCTACTGTAGTTAACCTTACTTGACTTCAATGACAACATCTAAGCATGCTATACTGTACACTGAATAACCAGGATTTCAATTTCAGTATTTAAAAGATGGGGGAGGGGTTAGTGTGTGAAGGAGAAGGAGAGGTTAGGGCGAATGCAAGTGTGGGGAGGGAGTCAACTATGAACAAACTTCTTCAGTTGTATACAGACTGCACAACAACTGTGCACCCAGCAGATCGAAGAAGCATGTTGTTAGTTTATCACAGACAAATTGCCATACCTGAACAACAGGGTAATCTTATAACTCTATGCTAGACAGTTAACAGAATAGTATACAATGTACCATTTCAATCCATTTTTTGCGTGACTAACATTTAGGCCTATTCTTTTCAACCAATGGTGCAGTAACAGCAATGAGCAAACCTTGTAACATTGTATTGTTGTTTTCCATGTGATCCGACTTACCATTTCCTTTCGTAACAGAGCAAGTGCGGCGTCCAAGTTTCCTTTAGGAATCTCGATTCTGCGAGGTGGGGCTTTCCCCTTTCCCTCTGTGTTTGTGTAACTTGGTTGTCTATTTAATTCGACACCAGTTGGCGATGGTGGTCCAGCTGCGCCTCCATTAGCATTACCATTTGAAGACAAACTGTCTTGAATATTAGTTCTATGGGCATGAATTCTTCCCGACTCTCGCCAGGATCCACTGTTTGCATTTAATAAGGCACTCAAACTCTTTGGCAGAGCAGGTAATCCTGGTAGTTCGTAAGGTTTAGTAGCCATTTTATCACAAAATCTTGAGTAAGGCGTGGTAGCCTTGAGCTATGTACGTGGTTTCATGTCCAATCTTATACTAAACAGACTCATACTATGTCATCGTCTCACAGTCACAGGTTCGATCCATATACCAAAGTTGACACATGTATATTGTACACAATGTTTTGATACACAGACTGCACAGTACAGGGACTGCAGACTATACAAACATACTTACATCTTCACAAATATGGAACGCCGTACATTCAGTCAGTCACAACAATCGTAAAGTTGAGTTTTGCTCTAGCATGTGGGTTCCTTTATAGTGAAATTAACTTTTTTTTCAGCTTGGAAATACGTAAAAAGCAACTATTGAGAGATAGGAGAGACATGGAGAAAGTAAAATATGTCACTAGTTTGCAACCTGCGCAGGAAAACGTCAAAATAAACAATCCTTTACTATAAGTATCGAACGACACAAGTACCTCCAATATCTCCTTTGTAGTGTGTTAATGCCATAAAATCCTTATCAATTTTTATGGTTAATACATATTTATGAAGATGGAACAACCGTCTCGCAGCTCATTAGTGAGAAAACTTTTACTAAAGAAAAACAAAAATAACCACAATGGAGTCCATGGTGGTTATTTTGAATGGAGGTTCGTGGCAAGTATTGTAATTGGAAGTAGTAATTGATATAGCCTGACACAGGATATTATCACACATTTTGAAATGGATAAAAAGAGCAAATGAAATCCACATTTCTACTCATCATGACGATACGTGGTAAAATCTTTCATATGTAGATCCATATGCTGACACCAGTTAGTTTCTCTCATGTGTTACAACAATAAACATAATAATATGCTGCGTTAAGACGAGAAACAGGTTGTGATCACATAATAAATTCTGCCGCGATATTGTTACATTTGAAAAGACAATGAACAAAGAATATTAGTCGGGAATTATAAGCAAGTTGGAAGAGACCAAAGAATTTTTAGCTAGAACAAGTTCTTTAAAAAAAACACATATTTTGGGAGTGATTGAGATTTTTAGCATTTTCAGATTGAAAATAGCGGGAAATGTTGAGGGTAACTTTGTGTTATCTCTTTCACTGTTTCGCTCTTTTCCAGTTCCTCAAATTAGGCTCTGGTAAAAGTTAGCTGACTGTTCGAACGTAACATGATCTTCTGCGTAATTTAATGGCGTTTATGCGCTTCCGTATATCACTGCCGCGAAGGAAAAACTAATTTGTTCACAACTGAGAATATCGGAATCTAGCTGAATTTCTATCAGCCTTAATGGGTTAGGGATTGGTAACACATTACGATTTGCGTAATATTTTTTTTTTTACTGTGTGTACTTGGCAACATGTACTCAGTCTCAATGAACTGAGGATATTGTCAATGATAAGAACTGAGATTCAAAAGCAAAATGAGATGATGGTACTGTTTACGTTGTTTTCTTCCCACTGCAAAGTAATGTTTGAATCCGACCCGACACCCTGTTGCAAGTAATCAGTAAGTATCCAACTTTGAAATTGAGTATCCATTCATATCATGTAATAAACTAGCCTAGACGACGGTACAGTAGGCCATTTATGTGGTGCCTAACACAGGCCTAAAGTGTGTTGGACTACTACGTTTACACCAACATTTTTGAAATTAGGCAAGGGAGTTTTGACCCATGTCGGCTTACTGGCCTAGAAGTGAGAAGGGTTTATGCTAACTATACATATATCAGTTTTATTCTTTGCAATTTCCCATCCATCATATTCATGTAAAACAGTTGAAGAAGGCCTACAGTAGCTAGAGCCAAAAGGCCATTTTGACATTCCTTTTTTTTATGATAAAATTGCAGTCAGTTCAACTAAGTAAGAATGAAGGCACCCAATAGAATATTCATGGAATGAAAGTTAACCATGGTGAATGCTTATTAAGTTGATTTGATTCTGAACGTTACCTCATTTTCTCTTGTTGGTTTGCAAACAAAATATCTCATTGTTTGTTATATTTCTATTATGGATTGAAACTTGACTAGCCTAGTCAAGATAAGTAACTATTTAAAAAGGGATTTGGTATTAAGCAGCAGTAAGCAATTTCTCATATTCGACTCAAAAGCTGCTTTGAGCAATAACAAACCATTTTTACAGGTCTTTTCTTCATCCTCTTTAATATTTGAAACTATACCAAAGATGAAATACTACTTTGCCATTAAATGCAAATTATCCTTTATTTGTTTTCTATTCTAGGTAAAAATGCTTCCCAAGAGACCAGACTCAGGGAAAAGGGTTTTACCACCTATTTCTTCTGATGGAGAAAAGCTTTTTGTTAAGCAAGTGGAGAGTAATTTACAGAATGAACTAATTGCATTGGAATCTTCAAATAGTTCTGAGGGAGAAAAATACACAGTTTACAGAAATGGTTTCAGTGAGGTAAGGTGTGACAGCTTGCACAGTAGCTCCTTATGGAAGCAATTGACAAAGTTGAGAGTATGTGTATAAAAATCAAAGCCCACATGTTGAGTTAATATACATTATTGGTTCAAAACTGGAAGTGGAAAACCAATGTGATGAGAATCCATCACAGAATTACTATTGTATGTAGACTGCACGAATGGTTGATTGAAATGGAATAGGTAATAAAGGTTGACCCAGAGATGGATCCGCCATGTGGCCAATGCTCAAATGTGACCAATTGACCAATTTATAGTCTAGGTATATTGCGAAGTTCAATAGTAGGGTCGAGCCAGGTGAGTACTATTGCTTGTTAACCAGGTAGTTTTATAGCAACATACTTGCAGACCAAATTTATGTTAAATTTGTATGTATACCTCCGTAAGTTCATGTACAGTAGAAAGATAGTTAGTAACTAAATACACAGTAAGCCCTTTAATTTCCTTGCTTTCTCATGATGTGGAAATCTGCATTATATCTTTTAAGTACTGAAGTTTGTCCAGTATGTGCAGATTATTCTCTTGTTGACATTGATCCAAGTTTAATGTTTTTAACTGAAAATAAAATCATAGAAGAGAAGAAAAGTCTTGGTGCATGCACACCACAGATTCCAATATTTGTTGTTAAATGAACTTAGAACTGATGGTAGAAAGTGAAGAATGATGTTCAAGATTGACATTGGTGAAAACTCCTTCATGGAAGTCATAACTGATAGAGCCTGCTGAACATTCTACCACAACATACATATAAGAAAGATTAATTCTGCATAACATGATGACTGTTTTGAAGTGATTAACTGATTTCTAATAGTTCACTGAAAATTAATTTTTCTACTTTCTTTATCACAGAAACTTTACCCTCTTCATACTTTTCATTCTTTTCTCTTTGTGTCTCTTCTCAGGTGATAGAGCATGTGTCTGCATATAAGCCTCTACTGACAGCTATCAAGGCAGAGTATGAGTCATGTATCGAAACCATTCAGAGAGGACAGAAGGAAGCATTCTTCTTGTCGGGCAAGGTCAAAGCGATGGCCGCCGAACAGAATACACTTACATTGTATCAAAAGAGGGCGGATGAATTGGATCAAAAGTAAGATAAAACCCCACCTGGGGCAAAACTTTTAACGGTCATCGGGTCGTCCAAGACGACTCAAATTTTTGTTCAGATAGTCCAAATCAACCTTGGCTGGACCAGTAGTTGTTTAAGTCAAATTTAGATTGCGTTGTTACAAAATAACTGTAAAATGATATTAAAGTGGTACCAACTCCAAACATTTGTGTTCTACTCAACAAAGCTACATATCTCTCGTACAGTGTACATGTTTGGTTTTTGTTAATTTTGCTACATTTTTTTCAGACAACCAAAAGGTAAGGCCTGGTTGTCTGTGGAACAACCAGAAGAAAAAAAAATCCTTAAAACTTTTCCCTGCCCAATAATTGTCAAATTCTTGTTTGATGTCAGACATAGCAATTATTCACTTTTCCTTTTCATGTAAATATTTTGTGTGATACTATTTGTGTTCTGGTTTGGAGATGTTTTAAGTACGAAGATGTTTATTAGAATCTTTCTAAACCATTCGTAGGTCAAAAGCTTCATTCCTTTCCAATCGATGTAGAAGACATTGGTAATTATGATTCATCTGACCAACATCTATCAAAGATTTTTTCTTAGTATCATTTTTGTGGAACCACTTTGCATATATATTTCATAAATATGGCGGCCAGATTCTTTGTTGATCAGTGGAATGTTATAGTTTCGCTCTGAAGTAATGGATGTTGATACACACCATAACTGTTCAAATGGACTCCATTGGGAGATTGGTTATGTCCAACATGGGTGTGGATAACATATTTTTTGTCTTGTTTAGGATCGCAACAGTGAAAGCTGACAATGAAAGGCTGAGATCAGAATTGAATGCAATTAGTTCTTCCATGGAAAAGCGATCAAGATCGACAGAACTTTGTCAAGAGGAAGATCCTCTACCAAAGAAGAAACTGTCTATGCCAACCAAGCATATTCCAGGTAAGATGGTTCATGGTTTAGCCTTAGACTTAAGTCTTGGAATCCATTATATGGCACGATAGGTCTTATAATACACTTTGAAAGATGTCATGATGTTTACCACAGCAGCACTAGTAAGTCTTACTTGAAGTGTGCACGCAAGTCTCTCAATTTGTTTGTCACGAAAGGGAATTCAAAAGATGGTTTTATTTTGCAAAAGGTGGGCCAAATCATCATTATTATCATCATCATCCAGTAAATTTTATGTATGAGTTAACATATATCAGCACATCTGTTATTGGCTTGTGTAAAGAATGTAAAAAGAATGAAGCAACGTCCCCCAAAGGATTCGTTCTAAACCGTACAGAAATGCCAAAACAGCTCCATTATTGACGAAGATACTTCTGCAGAAATAATCTTTAATCAACTTTTAACTTTTATAAGAAAAATATGTAAAAGCATTGATGAACATGTATGTAACAAATAACTGAATTAAAAATTCATTTTTACACAATGAGTAAAAATTTGCCAGCTAAAAGGCTTCCAAGTGGGTCATAATTTTCCCATCATGCTGCATGTGTTAACATTTATAACAGAGGCTTGCAAACTGGAGACTTGGTTGCAGTAATATCTGAATGTCAACTTTTGCAACTTCCAACAATGATCAATTTGCTGATTTAACCTTTACTTTCGAAAAGTCTGATATAAAAATAAAACTATTTATGTCCTAACTTTACTGCTTCCACTGAACAGTGATGAGGAAAAATACTTGATAATAGCAATAAAACAAGAGTTCTCCCCCCGAGCCTCAACAGTATCAATTCGCAGGTACATCTTTGTCATGTGTATGTGTCCAGCTCTATTTTCAATTGTGAGCATAAGACTTCGCTTTCGACTTTGATGGTTTAATTTGTGGCTGTGGGATTTGTCATCTGTGATAACAGTGACAAAAGTCGTTATCATTATTTTTGATTGGGTGATTAATTAATTAATTGATTGATTGGCTGATTGATTGGCTTCCCAGGACTGACACTAGAGGAATCTACAGATGTACAAAGACTCCGCAAGGAACTGAATAACCTTGAAATGATGTTAGTGAATCTGCAATCGAGTAAAACCAAACAATACAAACCAAGATGGAGGAAAGATGAGCTCAAACAGCACCTTGCCAGTAAGAGCAAAGCTAAAGATCATGTTAGTGACCAGAATCAGCAGTTCAAGGCCAGGTGAGATATCTAAAGTAGCCCTCAATATATCCCACTGGGATCGCTGAGAGTTTGATCTGTATGCAAATTACATAGTTCAAAGCTTGCATAAGTAATTTAACACTTCCAACTTTCAAATGGAATCACATGTGCTAAGAACATAGATTTTATCTAGATGTCATTTCTCTTAAAGGTTGGTTTAGTAACAAATTTGAAAAGGGCATCCCAATTTTTATTATCTCACTTAATACCACGATAATTTAAGTAAGAAGTACCTTTAAAATTTTAGCTACAAATTATTTTTCACCAGTCAGGAACTTAAGTATGTCAGCACACAGACAAAATCACTAAACAAAAATACAAAATAAAACAAAACTGGTAGCAAACCGCTTATCCCCAAAGAGCCTGTGTAAAGAGAATGTGTAAAAGTTAGTTGGCCTGACGTTTCGATCCTAGGATCTTCTTCAGAGGGTAAATGACAAGTGAATAAAAAACAAAACAGTTATCTAGCTAGCTGGCACAGACAGTTTTGTACATTTGTAGTCACATGATCATAAATTCTTGATCACATTTTTTGTCTTCAAATTCTTTGGAAAGTGACTGGCCTAAAGATTACAGAGGAAAATACGATATTGTCAATGCAGTGTATGGATGTCTACCTAGCTTTCTTGAATTTTAAAAATTTATAAAACCATGTTTATAGTTGAGTCTAACGTTGTTAAATTTGTCTAGCTAATAGAATAGAAAGAGCCTGTTTACTGGATTTTCATCTGGTCGTAATCTGATTGTGTCACAATTCCAAATTCATTTGTCTTTGACGTTACACATCTTTGGAAGTTTTTTAACCTTGATTTTTGAAACAATTTCAATATCCTTCCTTTTGACGCTCAGTGACACCTTGCTCTTTTCTTTGTGTATTAATACTGCCATTGCTAGTGTGTAACATGTTATTATGGTATGTTTCCTTAAAAAGGAACCTCAAGTTACAGGTGGCATTAGATGCACTACGGGCTTACTACAGAGACCATCAAGATACGATGACCCCGGCAGAGTTTGTCACCCTCGCTCTGACAAGATCTGCCTCTAAGATGAGCTTAAAGAGTAAGTTATGTTGATTTCCTGTACTTCCATGGTTGTCTTTAGTAGGTCTGTGTATTGTATGACAGACTATCTGTGAGATGTATTTTAACATGACACTGACCAGTGTAAATCACTATATACCAGTTTATATGGACCTGCACCAATTAACTGCATTGTATATCTTTCAAAAGGCATCGAGATCTCTGTCTGTATCAGCATTTGTCCAAATCCAAGGTAAAAGTTGGACAAATTCAAGCCATTTTCCAAGAATCACAGTTTTCTGGGTTACTGCATGGCTGTTGGTCATTCGTGAATAATATACAATATCATGATGAGGGAAATTTGGATATGTTTATTTGGATTGGTTTGTGTTATCTGAATTGATATGTGTCGATTTAAAGTTCAATTATGTCTGTGTAACCTTAATACATCTCGATTCGAACTGACATGCATTGATTAAATACCGGTATATGTCTATGATCACTAGTAAATTACATAGCTATGTCTATGCTACTAGATTTAATACCTGAATATGCACAATAATGCTGGTGTATTTTGCGTATTCTCTAATTTGACAATTTCACTCCAAAGAGTAATATTTGACAAAGCTTAGTAAAGTTGTGAACCTGTCTATGCATTTGATATCTTAACTGTTATTTCCAGAACAGGTGCAGGTGCAGGTAAATGCTGGTGTCTCAAAAATGGCAAAACATCTGCAATATGCATTTTGATGCCATTTTAGCTTGATAAAGAACTCATCTATTTTAGCCCAGCTCAGCTGGAGTTCAGCACTTTGTACCTTCTGAGTTGCAATGTAGATTTATTAAACAAGTTAAAGGCTTACATTTGAACAAACTTGTTAAACAGTTTTCAACAGTCATCATCATATATATATACATATATATCTATATGTACATATATGTATATATATATTATTTTTTTATATTAGCACAATTGTAATATTTATGGAGGAGTATGTTCCCAGACCCCTCCATGGGGGGGGGGGGAAGTTGGCATCAATGACCCCAGGGCAACACACCCCTAGCCCTCTCCCTTCTATGAAATTGTGATCTTGTACTTGGTTACAAAGTATCAACCGGCTGTACATACTAAACCAATTTTGGATTCTGGTTTATATACTCTTTGCTTGTGTGTTTCTTCAACAGGTCAAGATACAACTTCCAATTTTGAGGATGACGACCCAACAAAGGAAAGAGAGGCAGAACTCTTACTGGAGTATATCGAACAGTTTAACGATCTCTTTGAGGATAAGCATTACTCAGAAGCAGCCATGCATGCAGCAAACAGTCCAAAGGGAATTTTGAGAAATCCAGAGACTTTAGCAAGATTTAAAGGTAATTTAAAGAAAGTCATGATCAGAGATGTGACTTGACTCATCTGTGTCAAAAATATGTAGAGTTTTCTAGCTGTAGTTGCCCATATTAGAACAAGAAAAAGGGTAAAAATTTTAAGAAAACCTAACATGGTATGTCCAGTTTATGGCATTATATAATGGGGCCCCTCCAACCAATCAGCTTGCTTTTAATGATAATTCCATGTTTATAACATTGAAGTAGAATTTTGTTGAACTATATATAAAGTAGTTAAAAAAGGTAAACATCTAAAGAAAACCTAGACTTGATGTGTCTGTTTTATGGCATTATATAATGGGGCCCCTCCCAACCAATCAGCTTGACTTTAATGATGATTCCATGTTTCTAACATTAAGTAGAATTTTGTTGAACTATATATAAAATAGTTATTCTACAATAATGGCTTGCTATGTATCATTACACACTTCAAGAAATAATTCTCTTTGAAATTGGTTTGCGTATCGTTTTCGGAGAAATTTAACGCAAATATGTAATCTGTTATATTTCATTTCGTTTTGTATCCTGGAAATAGCTGTACAAGTTAAACCTGGCAACCCGTCACCATTGTTGATGTACTGCGAAGCACTGGTGGCATCAGTCCCTGCTGTTGGCATCATCCCTGATGCCGAAACATCCTTGGAATGTGTGAAGGCTGCCCTCAGCGAGGACAGAGTGGACCTTGTGACCCATTGGTTAGCAAGAGACAGGTAACAACGGTTTCAGTACTATTTCCCTTTAAGGCTTATCTATCTGTCTTTGCAATTGGAACATGCTAACAGTATCGAAAACTTCCAAGTATTACTAATTTGCAGACATAGGAAGGTGCACAAATGGCTAGTTTTCATCTTTAACAGAAAGACAACACAATCAGATTTTTTTTTCTCCTCCAGATCAGTAGCAGGGGTTTGAGACTTTTCTTTTCAGAGAAATATTACCATACACTACGACACATAATGGGTAGACTAATTAAAAGTGTACTCATACTTAGCAGGTGGAATCTTTGCCTATCAATTTCTTCTGTTTATTCAATACCAATGAATGTAGACAATACTTGATTCTCCTGTTTTTGTTTGTAATTCAGGCTAACTCTCTCGGAACCATTAGGCCATCTCCTCTACAACTACACCGTTGACAAGCCACAAGATGTGGTCCTACAGTGTCTCCCGTTAGCTCAGACAGTGTATGTGAAGGTCGGAGCCCACATACAAGCAGCAGTGTGTATGTGCAAACAAGGCAAGATCCAAGCAATGGTGGAGTACGGCCAGACTGCAAAGTTTAGCCAAGGTGAGCGGCAATATTTAAATATAGTTATCAGATTAGTACTGAATTATGTAATGAGTTAACCTTTACATAAAGTGTCAGAGTTTATGAATGAATGTGGTGTTTTCTTTTTATCTACGTCCATGTGACAACATACCCCTGCTTTTAAATGATTGGTGTGTGATGCGATCACTGTGAAAGATTTGTTCTCACCTCAGAAGTAGCATTCATGTGATAAATAGCCTGAGTACACAAATACTGTTTGCCTAGCATCCTATACACACATTGAGTATGTTCTAAGTATGTGCTGTAAAAATTTTGTTGGCCTAGGTTAAGTCTTGAAGTTAACAAGTTATAGGTTAATTTGTCTATTAAGTAAACTAAGTTTTTGTAAAAGGTGTAGTATTACATCTTTTGTGAAGCACAATAGTTTTACAATGTTCTGTGACGAATTGATCCTATAATACATGTCCCGTTAAGTTGATCCTATAATACATGTCCCGTTAAGTTGATCCTATAATACATGTCCTGTTAATTTGATCCTATAATACATGGCCTGTTAAATTGATCCTATAATACATGTCCTGTTAAATTGATCCTATAATACATGTCCTGTTAAGTTGATCCTATAATACATGTCCTGTTAAGTTGATCCTATAATACATGTCCTGTTAGTTTGATCCTATAATACATGGCCTGTTAAATTGATCCTATAATACATGTCCTGTTAAATTGATCCTATAATACATGTCCCGTTAATTTGATCCTATAATACATGTCCCGTTAAATTGATTAAATACATGTCCTGTTAAGTTGATCCTATAATACATGTCCTGTTAAATTGATCTTATAATACATGTCCTGTTAGGTTGATCCTATAATACATGTCCTGTTAAATTAATCCTATATCACGTCCTGTTCAAAACTCCATGTCAATATGAATTCCTCCTTCCTCATTTCTTTACGACGTCATTTGTCCCTCTCCAGCCACCTATCTTGGCGTCCTCGTAGCCTGTCCTTCAGTCCCTCTGGCGGAACTGTTGCTTCAACTGTCGTACGACGATCCTGGTGGAGCTCTGGTTTCGTTTGCAGACGTAGTTTATCAGTTGCTTAGGTCTGAACATCACCACATCGGTCTGGAGTTACTGGAGAGGGTTCAGACAGGTCAGTGCTCACAGCAGGGTTTGGGGTCGGGTGGGGAAAGGGAGGCGGGGTGGTGAATTTGGGTACACTTCCAATATTTGTCAATCACTGAATACTTTAAGGTACTACAACTGAAATGCAGAATGATAATCAACTTGTTCTGACCTTTGCAAAGATATCGTTAAGAATTTTTTACCGTATTTATAACATGCAGTGGAGATCTGTGCCAGGCCTGTGATTATCCATTTGCTTGTATTGCTTAATACACATACGTATACTTATAAAAATAGATATATATATGTATAGATATATGTAACTGCCTAACTTTAGTGACTAGATCAGTGTAACGGCTGAAATCCATCCCATCCAAACAATTCTATAGAAACCTGGACCCTACAGACAAGTACATACCAAGCTGTATAACACACAATCCCACTAGACAATCAGTTATCCCGCAATGCATGTACACAACTGTAATAATGTTTAATCCATTTTCTCTCCTCAGGTTTGCTGGCATTTGGTCTGAAGGATGCCGTGTTTAAGGATAAAAAGACCAAATTCAACGTCTGGCAGAGTATCATCAAGAGTTGTCATGAAAGTGGCCTTGAGGAAGTGGCCTTAGAATTATTAGCAGCAGTCACTGTACTAAACACCATCCAAAAAGCACAGGAAGAGCTAGTTAGCTAGTCTATTTGTTTCACCCAGACCAAACTTGAAGTTTGACTCGCCAAAATGTTGTGAACACCACAGGACTATTTGTCATTTTTATTTATAAAGCGATAACAAAGAGAAAAGGAACAAAGAAGTTGATTCATGTTGAAGTCTTTTAATGCAGTATTGTTTTATGAAATAACCGTCCATTAAAGAACCTTATCTTATCTTTCACAGCAAGTTTATAAAAGGAATTTATTTTGTCTTTTTCTTCTTTCATGTAAATAAAATGAGTTACCTCAAGCTAACCATACAAGGTTCTGTACAATATAAACACAGTCATAAAAAAATGAATTCTTATTGTCTAATCTTTTTTGATTTATAGTTTCTCAAACAAAACCTTAATGAACCCTAAGAGGATGATGTACAATACTTTGAAGAAAAACTAAAATCAAAAATAATCTTTTTTGTCCAAAATGTCGATCCTGATCACACATATTTATATCAATGACTTAAAACTACCGTGCCACAGTGGTAAAGATAGTTTCCTACCCTTTCCCGAAACCTAAACAAACATCCTAAATATGAACATGAATTTTGAAATTAAACTTTGGTTGCCAATAACAACTGAACTGCTGACAAATGTGTTCCTAGCAATTTTTAACAAAATTTAAACACGGGTTGATGCTGTGCCCGGTCTTGAAATACATTGAAACGACTGAAGATATTATGACTGTTCACATAGTATATGTATCAAATGTTGGTAACATAAAGCATTCATAGAAGCATATCTGGAGAAAGGCTGAAAAATATAAATGGATGGTTTGGAAGACCTGATATGAGGTAAAGATTGAAAGATGTTTACATATTGTGAAGTAACATTTCTCTGGTGGGCAGACTATTGATATAGACCACATTTTCCAAACGTTTTGATGACATAGTGATAAACTTCAGTGAAATTTGTGTCGTCCCATGTGCTGCAGTTGAGATCATGAAATGGTTTATCATTTATCAAAGGAAACCAAATTTTGTTGCTTACACATTATTGCCAGTATTGAGCAGTGAGCCTCAGACTATTCGCTACTAAACACTGTATCTCTCCAGGTGGTAAAATGCGAAATCATATAGATCCTTGAGTGACTTAACTCAGAAAATACATTAGTTATCAAACCTGTTGACCTGACCCTACCCCATAGTACATATGGCCTGAATGATCTTATTGACTTAGATAGGCTGAAGGTGGTGCCATCAAATAAACTAGGCTAAAAGTAAGATGCTCATTTTTCTGACAATACATTTGTCAATCCGAACTTCAAACAACTGCAGATTTTTCTTGTAGTACAGGTATGTGATGATGTGATAGAAACGAGACAGGGGTGGTGGTTGAGGAGAGGGAGGGGGTTTAGACATTGCATTAAGTAACCAGGATGGAATGAAAGATATTTGCTGCAATCTTGAAGCATCTGGACAATCTCATCACAGTGTGGTGTTGAATCAATCATTTAGGCCTTGTGTATCGGGATGGTCCACCGCTCCGCCTGGAAAGAAATTAAATATACAAAAGAAATTAAAAAACGATATAATGTGTCCATTTCTTGGGTATGTCCCATGCTTTTAGACCAATTACCTCACTTCAAATCTTCACTACAAAGAGAATAGAAGTTTTCCAGTGGTCTACATTGTACATTGTAAATCTATAACAATCAAATATCAACGAATAGCAAAAGTTTACATTTTTGCTACAAATGGATAAACATGAAGGCATCTGTTGATATTACATAGGCTTACCATACTAACAAAAACATAACATTTCAATACAATAACTTTCTAAGCAGGAAACATTGATCTGCAGTCGATAAAATCCTTACCCATCAGATGTCCTATTCTGGTGGGGTATGTAGGGGACTTGGTGTTGATAACCATGTCTGGTGGAGTAACCCTGCGTGTTGGTCGACGAGTAAGAGGCCCTTATCCCGCTACCGACGGGAGAGATGTTACTGTCGCTTTTACCGTAGCTTCTGGTTCTTCTGTTCGGTGCTTTAAAAAGAGATGATTGATTTGAAGATCAATGGAAAATAAAACCACCAGAAAAACGATACATTCAAGTAGCTTTATATATCCAGCTTATTAAAAGGTTGTATCCTTTGTTCATTCAAGACAGGGATTTATGACAAGACCACCAATTGGCACACGTTGGGAAACTGGTCCCTCTCCCCCTCCCATCGCTGAATTCTCGACAAAACCTAAAATTGCTTTATACATCAATTTTCATGAAAGTTTCATTCTTTGCTCATACAAGACACAAGGTGATTGACAACAGAACAATGACCCAAAATCAACTGTCACCAATTAATCGATTAGAAGACCTTGTAACTCTTCCCCTCAGTACCCTTCCTCGGTTCGTAACTTCTCACAAAATTTTACTTTACAATTACAAACCATGGCGATTGTGACAGTTTGATCGTTACCTACAAAATGTTAACTGAACTCAGAACTAGTAAATCCATCCCTATGTGAGTAACCTACACACTGTTGGTACATACCTCTGTATGAGTCATTCATATAGAGTCCTTCATCGTTACTGTACTGGATGTTAGTACTGTAACCTACACACTGTTACCCAGGTACATACCTCTGTATGAGTCATTCATATAGAGTCCTTCATCATTTCTGTACTGAATGTTAGTACTGTAACCTACACACTGTTACCCAGGTACAAACCTCTGTATGAGTCATTCATATAGAGTCCTTCATCATTACTGTACTGAATGTTAGTATAGTCAGTATTGCGAATTTCGGACACCTACGAATTTCGGACACCTACGAATTTCGGACACCCCTAAGAAATACACGATTTCACCATGACAACCTACAGGAAGAGCCAAATTTCACCAAAAAGTACAAAGCTACAGTTATTTTCTCTCTAAAATGACGCGTGTGCAAGTAAATACTTACATATTTGTCACTAAAATGACGGAGATCTATGAAGTCTGTTATAATTACTGAAAGAGCAACTGCGCCACCAATTTTATCACCAGCGCCACACTGTGGGACTGTGTGTCCGAAAATTTGCAATACTCTAGCAAAGAAATACCAGTTCCACAATCACAAGAATCTTCTTGGAATACAACGTGAAAACAGTTTTCAGGAAAGAAAGTTTGGCCGTGTATCGTAATATAACACACTTCTCCCACCATATCAAGTATATTTTCAGGTGATTTATACCAGAAGATATAGTTTTGGGGTGTTTTAAGGCTTAGGTGTCCGGAATTCGAAGTGTCCATGCTACTGTAACCTATACACTGTTACCCAGGTACATACCTCTGTATGAGTCATTCATATAGAGTCCTTCAT
>KN882927.1:183862-196382 GCA_000934455.1 Apostichopus parvimensis
ATGTTAGTACTGTAACCTACACACTGTTACCCAGGTACATACATACCTCTGTATGAGTCATTCATATAGAGTCCTTCATCATTACTGTACTGGATGTTAGTACTGTAACCTACACACTGGTATCCAGGTACATACCTCTGTATGAGTCATTCATATAGAGTCCTTCATCATTACTGTACTGGATGTTAGTACTCCAGCCATGCTTGTCCGAGCTCTGTGCGCCTCCCTGCAGTTGTACGTTGGTGATCTTGACAGGGGAAGGGTAACCCTTGTACGGCAGGATGCCAGGCAGTGAAGACTCGTTGACGTTGGTAACGGTTGACGGGGGCTTAAAGAATTAAGGGAAATAAATAGGAGAGGTAGGATAAATAGATTGCTGTGTCATAGTGAGGAAAGAATAATGAACAAATATATAAATAATAGATTGCTGTGTCATAGTGAGGAAAGAATAAGAAACAACAAAACAAAAGGAGAAACATGCAAATGTGATGTATTATAATATAACGGAAATGATCATGGATATGCAATGTCCATTCTGGTTGTTGGCAGGAAGTCAACAAGTGGACAAAGACCAAGGTATCATGAAGCCACAACAAGGACCCCAACTCAGAACTAAGATGATGAGGAGGAGGGTGGGGTGGAGGGGGGTCAAGAGTCAGACCATTGTTAAGTATTAAGTGTTCTGGCCTTCCAACTGTGGATTTTTAAACTGAAAATTATCAGTTTTCTTACTGATTTTTTTATATCTCTGGCAATGGCAATGAAAACCAACAAACAATATAGTAGCTTTACTGGCAAGCATATTTGATTGCAAGATAATATTACACCGACTGGTATCAACTGCTATAAGTGAGAAAATCTTTACGACTAAGGAATGTTTACTTTTTGTTGCTGGCTGGAAAACATTTAACAAAGGATCAATATATCGTGATGTCAAAATGAACAAAAGAAAATGAAAAGATAACAAAGTGGATATTACTTATAATAAGGTGGGTTCTTTGAGAAAAAAGAAATGTCCAATTTTTCAGTTGTATGTGAGAGGGGAAATAACAAAAGTAGAGAAAATAATCGCAAAAGAGGAAAACAAATTTACTGCCTGTTCCATGAAGTACAGTTCTGCTTTGGCTCTCTCTTCAGGACTGACAGGAATACCATCGATACACAAGAGATTGGGCTGTCTGTAAACTAACATCGGTCTGTGCATGAGACGTCTCGAGACCTGGGGGGTCCAAGAAAATTAAAGACTCGATTACAAAACGAGGAGTGATAGATCAACATATTCAATTATTTCAAGGTTTGACGTTGTTACATTTTAGGGCAAAGAGAAGTGAGATATCAATATATATTTTAGTTTATCGAAAGGGAAAACTATGGCATCACCCTTACCGACCGTGCAATATTGTGAGGGGGACCATGGATTGCAAAGTCGGCAATGACTATAATGCGGATCGCAAAGTCGGTAATCACTATTACGTTTAGATTTGTCCACCCCGACAGTATAGAGAAACGTTGTACTCAAAGCCGAAGCCAAAGTAAATAAATAAGGTCACACATCCGGAATCCATGCATGTTCTTTAATACCGTCCTCATTATCTTTTGTGAAACATTTCATACTCTAGTTTAGATTCACGTATTGTTCAATGGTATATAACGTGAGAGAAACAACATCAGAAGAGTCAAGACCCCCCCCCCCCTCAAAAAAAGAAAAAAAAAGAAAGTTGTTTAAGATATTAATAGTGGAGATATGGAACCATACTTTCATCTATTTATTTCTAATTTTTACAAAATAGAAAAATGATATTTTCACCTTTGAGAAATTTTCTTCAAAATAATAACTTACAGGGTTGCTGATGACAGATAGCTCAATCAAATTTGGTAGTGATTCAAGTTTCTCCAGTTCTCCCATTTCCTGTAAAAATAAATTCCAGCAGTTAATAGATTGAGAAACCCTCTTCACTTCAGTGATGTAACTGCAGAATGCTTGCAAGAAAGTGTGATGCAAGTATTGATACAAAAACTACATGTGTTTAGAATAATTTTCATTGAAACAGAGACATATTACTCAAATATCCCTACGACAGATGCTACGTGGTTTACCAAAGAGCTAAATCAAGCAAAGTAAGTTCCGTAATGAACATCTTACAAGTGGTTGATGTTCAGAGGTGTTATTCATTTTTGACTTATACTTTGGCTTTTCTTATTTTCATTGGCTGTGATTAATTTACCATTGAAATATGAAGCTGCACAACCACAGGTGGTGTTAAACCTAACACTAAAGAGCCTTTGTTTAAATTCAATTTGAGGGTGAGGGGGGTTGGGTTGGGAGGGCTAAGCCTCATAAATTCTACTTACCTGCAATCGATTGCTACCAAGATACAACCTCTGAAGGTTCTCAAGGAAGTGTACATGAGATAAATCTCGGAGTCTATTCTCCTCCATGTGAAGCTCCACCAAGTTCCACTGGTTCATGAAGGAATAATCCGATAGTTCCTTAATCTTGTTGCGATCTAGAACCAGCTCCCTCAGGTCTTGTAACGACTCTAAACCCTCCACTTTGGAAATTTCATTCCCTGTCGTGGAGAATGACAACAGCAATAAATTTAAGAATATGGAAAAAAAATTAGTGAAATACAAATTCGAAGTATCAAATGAGCTCTGTTCTAGTGTCAAGATAAATTCAAAGGGCAAACAATTTTCAAAACTCCTAAATATGAACTCCATTACAAACAGGGCCGACTAATCATATACCAAGACCGTTGCTGTCCCATGAGGTCCATTTCTGATTTTGGCTACTTCCTCAGGGCTAACAGGAATGCCATCAATATCAAAGAAATTGGGTAGTATGTAACCATTATTCTCTTCCAGTACCAGTATGTAACCATTATTCTCTTCCAGTACCGGTATGTAACCCAAGAGTATAATTCAAAATACAATGGTTTGTAAGATGGCCTCTGTTTTGGAATTTGTAATGAGAACTAAAAGTTTGGAAAAGAATAACCTAGTTGTGATAATGTGACTGCAGTCTATGTATCAGTACAGATAGAGATAGTTCCTGCATGGTATCAGTTGTTTGTGTTTTATAACAGAAAGCATACTCACCAGTTACCCATACAACAAGTCACTTTACAAGATGACCATATGTAAAGTATACCTTACTAACCTTGCAAGAAGAGAGCCTTCAGTGAGGGTAACCGACTAAGTTGGAGCTTGTGAAGATCACTGATCCCATTGTACCTGGAAGAAATAATGGATTTATTACATTTATATTAATCAAAATTTAGCCTAGTTTATTACTAATCTAAAGTGTTACATGTATAATAATACATGGAAAGTTGGTAATGTCAACAAAAATCATACCTTTGTCAATTGCTATGGTGATAACGTTATTTTTTTTTTTCCACCAAGATATGATTAATAAATACTTTCAGTCCCTGGATGGTTAAGCCTTACTCAGGAAATACAACCATCATCAATTAGTGGAACTAACCTCAGATCTTTCTTATATTATTGCTTGGATGAATATTATAACATAAATACATATAATGCTCAGTACATGATTCTAATATCCAGCAAACTCCTATACATCTTGAAAATCTAAACTATCACAATTCTTTGCAAATGAATATATCTAAATCACTCAAGCTTTCTCAGAGTGTTTGTGGAGGATACATATAAACCCGTATACCATATGTTTGTGGTACATACACTTCACATGCTCACTCTTGTTCACAGGCATTTAAAACACTTGATAGATTATTATTTGCCATTTATTTAATCCATTGACACTTCTTTCGTAAGGAACATATCTACCCCCTCGCTCTTTTTCACGGGCATACATTAAACACCCTCACTACTTGACATATATGTTATCTTTCCACATTAATTTGCGGTTGATACATCAAACCCACATATACTACTTGTGGGGCACATATTTACCCCACTCCCACTATTCTGAGAATCACGTACTAGTTATACATACCCCAAGTGTAACACTTCCAGATTCTCCAGTAGTGGGGAGTAGTTGCTGGGGTTGTACTGGTCAAGAGCGCCCTCATCTTTGTACTTTTTGCCTGCAGCTTTGGACTTTGGAATGATAGTCTCCACATGGTTGTGATTTAAGCAGAGGACCTGAAATGTTTAAATAGAACTTAGCACATAAAATAGAACTGAGTACATAAAATAGTACATAAAACACGTTAAATAGAACTTAGTACATAAAATAGAACTGAGTACATAAAATAGAACTTAGTACATAAAATAGAACTAAGTACATAAAATCGAACTTAGTACATAAAATATGGAAAAAGAGTAAGGCAAATACATCAAAACAGGAACTGTTTAAATGCAATGTGAAGTTAAAGTTATGTTAATATATGATACATAACTAACTATATGCAATGTAGAATTAATAGGATATAAACATATACCACACCAAATGACGAAATGCTATGCGATATTAAACCAAAAGTTTATATGTAAAACAGAACCAATTACATCTGATGTGTAAATAAAGAGCATTTAAACACAAGTAAATGAACACATGGCTGTTCATATTTCGGTTAAATAACATAAGAAAGAATTTAATCCTATAAAGCATGGCTAAGAAAAGTAGTTGATACTCACTCTAAGGTTCACCAGATGAATTAACCCACTGAAGGAACTCATGTTGTTATGTTCAAGGTTCACACTGTAACAGAAACAGAATATTTAAGGATGTCTGTATTTTAAGCTAAATATCAATCATCGATACTCTTCTTAGCTCAGGTTGTTTGCGTATTTTCTTGTTTTTACTTTTTGTATTTTCTGGAAAAAAAGTGCTCTTAGCTCCACCAGTGAGGAACTGCAGATGGAGAAACAATGCTCTCTCCGGATATAATCCTCCAACCACCCCCCAACCCCACCCTCTTCCCCTCCCTCACAGTATGCACTAAGCAGTGGGATAATCCTTTTCATGTTCAGGTCATAAGATGGACAAGCTTTAATTGCCTTATCAAACTGAAAACAAAGAAAAACATAAAAGAAATCTAAGAAATGTGATTTTCTTTTCTTCTCTTTCATTTTTACCTGCGTAAATTGATGAAGTGTTCGCCACTTCCAAGATCAACAAGTCTCAAACTGAATTGTGGAAAGTCTAATTCTTGAACCTCGTGGAAGTTTGAGTGTCCGAGCTTCTCCGCTACGAAGTCTTGAGTCAGCCTCCCTCCAAAGATATCCCTGGCATTGCCTCCTTCTGATGACTCCTAAAAAGAAACAGGAAAGCATGTTAAAGAAACCCAAGAGCATAGGCAAAGTGACAGAATTATCATTAGGGTCAGGAATGAGAGGTCATTTACTCCGCCTCCATAAGATGATTTTCTAATCTTAGAGAAAAATAGAACTCAAACTCAATTGAGGACTTGTCCTATGTTGTATGAAAATTACGGCGAGTAAATCTTAAAATATATACCACATTTAGTAAAAGAATGTACACATCCCTTTGTAACATTTTCTGCTAGCTGTTATTGCATTTGTAGATCCTTTGGAAAGAACTAAAGTAATAAGCATCTTTTCTGATGAGTATAAAACTGGCTCTTAAGTGGATTAGCAGTTTGCTAACAGTTTTGTTTTATTTTGGGTATAAAACTGGCCGACACTGCTCAACAAGACACAATGCAACTTGATTGTCATGACCCGGTGTTCAGTAGTTGTCAACCATGGTAGCAAACTGAATCCTGCAGGCTGAATGACTGATGAATACATACTGTTTACTATAGACCACGGTTGCTCCTTAAGGCCACATGCACCACACACTGTTTATTATAGACCACGGTTGCCCGTTAAGGCCACATGCACCACACACTGTTTACTATAGACCATGGTTGCCCGTTAAGGCCACTTGCACATTATTTCTATGTGATTAATAACAGTTTTATTAAACTGTTGCAGTTGAGAACCTCCTCACACTGCACCACCCTTGCGGACTGTCAGTCAGGAAAATGCTTCCTGTTGAGTTTTGCTGACTGATGCCAACGTGACTTAGAAAGCAGAATAAATCTCCCATCAGCTATTGTGCACAATGCCAGAGTATCGCCGATGATCATTGTTACAACCGTAGAGGTCGGTCGGGTCGCATTCTGTCTGGCGGTACAAAATGACGACATGATAGAAGAATGAGAGATGATCAAAGGTCTCATGGACACACAAAATGACAGAGAGTGATGTTAATATACTTACCACTGCTATACCATCCAGCGCCTTTAAGGTTCTCAGGTGATACACGATGAACAAACGGTAATTCTCTGACTCCCAGGAGACTGGATTCCCACAGAGGTCCAGGATCACAAAATTTGGTAAATGCTTATGAAAAAAGATTAATACATTTAATACAGGATTATGAAATAAAACCTATGAGAACATCAGGAGAAATAACACAATTAATAAAAATATATATCGAAGAGAGGGACAACATAGTTTACACGAAGCATGAAGGATATCCAACATCTATCAAATTCCCAGCCTGACGTTCAAGCCTTACCACCAAAAAATTGGGTTACTATAACTTTGACCTGACTTGTAGTCTAAAATGCCAATGAACACTAGTGGGAAATTATGCTAATGGTTTATATAGTTTAAGAAAACTTACTTATAAAGTTCACTATCACCCAGCAGCAAAATCCTAAGAAACTAATTTAAAAAAAAAAAATTTTTACCTTCAAATGAAAGACCTCTCTGATATTTTGTATGACATTGTTACCGATGTAAAGCTCCAGCAGGGAGGGTACACCGGTCAGACCAGATAGAGAGCTGAGACGGTTACATTCCAGAGACAAACATTGAAGTTGGGAGAGTTTATCCAGGCCACACCCATCCAGGGAATTGATGTAATTGAAACCAAGATTCAGAGTATGGAGGCGAGAAAGATGAGATAAACCTGCCAAAAGATTGGAAAGAAGAAATGTGACTTTATGAGATAAAAAAGAAATGTGGAATATGAACATGTAAACTTTAGCAATGAATGGGGACCGGATGTTTGTATTCATCTTCACATGATAAATGTTGGTATTAATGTTTATTGTACACGGAATATGGGTTAATTTTGATGCAGTGTGTCACTGGTGTATGAATAATTCAATACTGCAATATAAATGTTACAAAGTAACAGTGACCATTCAGTGTGAACTCTTCCCAGGTGAATACACGCACTGCCCTAAATCCTTCTATCTAACCCAAATCTCTCTGTTACATATGCCTTTCATAACTCAATATAAACTGGTTTATACGGACTCACCCTCTATCTTGTAGATGCAGTTATCATCCAGCGATAGTTCCTCTAGGTGAACACACAGCCCTAAATCCTTCTATCTAACCTAAATCTCTGTTACATATGCCTTTCATAACTCAATATAAACTGGTTACTGACTCACCCTCTATCTTGTAGATGCAGTTATCATCCAGCGATAGTTCCTCCAGGTGAACACACTGCCCTAAACCCTTCTATCTAACCCAAATCTCTGTTATATATGCCTTTCATAACTCAATATAAACTGGTTAATGACTCACCCTCTATCTTGTAGATACAGTTATCATCCAGCGATAGTTCCTCCAGGTGAACACACTGCCCTAAATCCTTCTATCTAACCTTAAACTCTCTGTTACATATCCTTTTCATAACTCAATATAAACTGGTTACTGACTCACCCTCTATCTTGTAGATGCAGTTATCATCCAGCGATAGTTCCTCCAGGTGAACACACTGCTCCAGTCCTTCAATCTTGGTCAGGTCATTATCACTCAGTGACAGCCATTTTAGGTTGATTAACCTCTCAAGGTTTGAGAGTTTACTGATATGCTGACCATCTAAGTTCAGAGCAGTTACCTTTAAATTAAAGGTAAGGTAAAAGTAACCTACATGATAACAGGTGTTAACTACAAACCAGCAATCCACATAAATTACCTATGATGCAATTATCAAATTGCCAGACTATGGCATAGGTAATTCTTGACCCTGATATACAGCCTGTCTACATGTAACATTTGTTTGATTCCTAAATATACATAAGTCTTATGTATGTCATATAATAATAATTTATTCTTATGTAGCGCTTTACATCAAAGAATGATCTCAAAGCACTTCACAAAATCGCATAAAATAATACAACTTAAAATTATTACAGCTTAAAATAATACAGCCTAAAAATATTGCATCCTAAAAATTACAAAAATAAGTATCCTAGCAATAATTATTAAAGCAATAAAATTCAGAAATTAAAGACAAAAAGCAATAAAATATGACAGCATACAATTAAAAATTAAAATACTTAACTATTACAGCCGAAAATAAGTAACAATAAGACTATCAAAATATAAATAGAAAATAAATTTTAATATAAAACAATCAAAAGATGGCAAGATGGTAACACAAACAATATGACTGGAGGTTTAAAAAGAATAATACTTTCGAAAAAGGTAAGTTTTAAGGAGTGCCTTTAAACATATGTTTAGTTGGAGGTTAAAGTTATCCTATGTTCGTATGAAAAACATACATACAAATTTACAAATTAAACAAAAATGAAAGATGTAACAGATATCTTCCTGAAATAACAGAGATCAGTACTTAGTTAGATTTATTGGTACCCATTTTATGTCAGAATAGAACATGGCTTGGTCAGGGTGGGACAAACTTACAATCCGGTATAACACACACATATAAGTAGTGCAGTACCCCACTGGCAGAGACTTAAATCATGCATACACAAATATTTAACACTGCAGTATTTAGTTATGGTATTTATTACCCTCTGCACTGTTGGCAGGTGTAAATATTGATTGTAAACTTAGCTGGCGCAACCATATTTCAATTTGCAGTATAATTGCACGGAATGTTGGCATACGATCTAAGTTGAAATATTATCTATCGAGAAACATACTCAGAACACTATACCAGACCCTGATTGTCCCACATCTCACTTATTGTTCCATTATTTGGTCTGGTACATACAATACCAACCTTAACAATCTCATAATACTCAAAAAGGCAGCCATTTGCCACATAACACACTCAGCCCCATGTGAGCACACCAGTCCCCTATTTAAGAAATTTAAAATTGCATGATCTCATTAAAGTTAAGCTGTAATGAACATTTAATTTGTATTTATATTTTTAATATGTATATGTGTTTCTATATGTTTTCTTTTCTTTTCTTTCTTCAGGGAGTCTTCCACATTGTTAGGCTTTTAAGCTTTATGGAAGACTTCCCTGCACTTTGTACTTTTGTGAAAAAACAATTAAATAAATATTCTGTTAACTTACCTTTAAGTACCATTCACTGTCATTCTCGTTAATTCTGTCTGGTTTATTACGACTCATCTGTGACAGGAGTTGGGCACAGGTCAGGAGACTCAGACTCCTGGGTCGAACCAGGTCGGTCCTGCTATGGGCTAGAAGAGATACTTGAGAGATCCGGGACCCTGCGGCCATCCTGAGAGCTGCCGTGGACTCGCTCTCGGTCACTGGTTTGTTGTCAAGGAGGGACAAGGACTTCAAACGACCAATGGTCCTCAATCTTAGGCCCTCGGGCTGAAAGATTTTACAGGAAAGATAACCATGAAATTAAAGGTAACCAAATCTGATCAGTAGTTAGCAATTCTGAAACATTCATGGGTGAAAAGAGAAAAGACACAAATTACAGTTGTCATAGCAACAGCTGAAATAGCAACAACATGGGAGGGATAATATATTGCAAGTCCATATATATGTTATTAACATTTGTATTAAATGTTTGTCATCATTTAAAAGTACTATAAATTGTTTACCTTCTGCCAGTTGTTGTGTCGTAAGTCAAGGCTCGATAAATTAGACATGTGCTTCCTGAGAATGGAGAGGTCGTCTCTTGTATTAGTCAGGTCATTCCAGCTCAGGTCTAAGTACTTCAATTTGCTCAGTCCCTGTAAGATAAATGAAAATAATACCACATAATAATAAGTAATATTTATATAGTGCATAATCAGCAAAGCTGCTCAAAGTGCTTTACAAATGTAAAACCTGAAAACAAATAGTAACAAAAACCAAAATATTAAATATATAGAACCAATAAGGCAAAATATGTAAAAGCCAAAAGCAACAATATAAATACACCCGTACTAAACGATACTAAAAAAAAACATGCCAATAAAAAGAAAGTAAACAGGAAAGATTTTAAAATTAAACTATATTTATAAAGCAGGGTGCTATGTGTATAATAACAACTAGAGCACCAATGGTGCAGAAGCTCATACCTTTTCGAGCTCAAAAATGTAGGGCCCACAAAACTTTATGGCCCACCAAATTTCAGGCCATTTTTCAGATTCCACCAATTTTGGGCCCATGAGGCCAAACATTTTAGGTTCAAAGACAAATTTATAACCCTAGCTCAAAACGGAGATAACCCCCCCCCCCTCCGTTAGCAGAATCCTGGCCACACCACTGGCTATAATTCCTATTTTCCCCCTTTAAATCCTATTTTACCCACTCTCTCAAACAATACCACTGACCTACCCTATTAAACTTTCTCCCCTCTACCTGAGCAGACATAACTTCACAAGCACACCTTCCCAAAATTTTGGCTGGCTGCCTACATACCTCAGGCTCAAAGACTTCTAAGAATCGGCAAGTGTTGATTGGCTATAGGGCTCTCATGCTTACAGTTCAACAGTTAATAACAACTCCCAATCCTGCTTTAATTCCACTAACAGCCTCTGCAGAGCTTAACCACAAATGTAAACAAACACTGCAGAGACTGGGAGACAAATTAAAGGAGCTTTGGCAAAAAGGTGAAGGCTCAGATTTTTTTCAACAATGGGGATTAATTGTAATTAATTAACTTTTGACCAAAAATTATTAGGCATCACCTTATTCATACACAATCCAACAATCATCAGTTCAACTTTGAATATGATCCATAAAAATCTTGAGGAGATTGAGATATTTGAAAATATTACAAAGAATTACCCCCGATGACCCCCTAAATGACATTTGACCTCAATTTTCCGAACACCCCTCATAACCCTCATCCCGAGGAACGTTGTGACCAAGTTTCATTATAACTGGCCATACACTGTACGAACGGAAGCAATTTGAAAATAAAGGGCCGCGACCCGGGCCACAAAAGACCCCTAGTTGATCTTTGATCTCAAATTCATGAACACCCTGAAGGTAAAACTTCCATAGTACTATCGTGACAAACCCTCAACATTGTACCATGGAATCTGTAGGAGAAGAAGCATTTTGCGTATTTCCACAAAATGGCCCATTACGGCCCACAGGTCACCTTTGACCCTAAAATTTCGGACCATCTCTGATGGCCCTATACCCAATGGTCCTTGTGTCCAAGTTTCATGAAATTCTATCAAACACTGTGCGAGTGGGAGCGGTTTTACCAATTGTTGACGGATAGAGTGATAGAGTGATAGAATGATAGAGTGATAGAGTGATAGACGCCGCACTGTAACAATAGCTCACACCAGTGAGCTCACACCAGTATGCTGGTATGAGCTAAAAACAGAGCTAATGATTAAAAACTATATGACTTAAATATAATGTAGAACCACTAATTTTTGTATTGTATAAATAGATATGTATAAATACCATTAAATATACATCAGAAATTGGACGACTAAATACAAGCTCCAAATATGTTTATAAAACAATGCAAAGAAAAACGTACTTTTATGTTGTGCAGTGTTGTGTTATGAAATATGTCTAATATAGTATAGTGTAACATCTGTAAAACAAAGTAATGCATTGCATTGATATGTAATGTAATATATAGCAAAGCAATAAAAATGCAGTGATGCTTTACACAAGTGGAGTAATATAGTTGTGTACTTCCATGTTGCATAATTTCATGTTAAGTCATTTATTTAATGTTGTGTCATTTGATTTGGTATAGGTTTATGTAATGTAGTGTGTATATAAGTCAGAGTAATGTAAATCTAAAATTGTGATTTCAAGATATTGATGACGTCCTGTGGCAATAAAAATGTAAATTTTTGCATCTATTGAATGCATGTGACCCTTGAATAGTCAAAGCAGCATTTTCTGTGACCCTAACAACACTACCCCAAAGTAAATTATAGGTTTATTTATTTTCTCTTTGTCAAACTAGGTTTAACCTTACCATTGGAGTCACTTTAACCATTTAAATGCACTCCAATGGTAAGATATAAGATTTTTTAGTTATGATCGATATTTATGACTTTGAGGTAAGAAGTTCATATTGTTCACAAATAAGAGCAGTTTGAGGGATGAATAGGCAGGATATTAAAGGGTGTGAAGACTTGCACAAAAAGAAACATCTAATGCTGGTAATCTGACCTAGTTTCGTATGATGTGTAACAGAAGTGTTAGACACCACCATCGATCCCAGAAAATACACACATAACTTGCTACCATCGGTAATTAGACATAAGTGTACAGTCAGTACATACAGCTGTGGTCAATACCCACAGCACAGTGTATAAACGATACAGCGATGGACATCTCAGGTCCAGCTAAAGATAACAA
>KN882927.1:214185-228286 GCA_000934455.1 Apostichopus parvimensis
ATGAAAAACCTAAGTTACAACCAAATATGAGCTTTTCCAGTTTCCATGGTGTTATGGGGAACATACCCATAAAATAAATACAATGACTTCGTGTGTGGAGCTCTTCGTAAAGTAATCACGGTTGACGTGCGTTTTGCGCAAACGTGTGCGTTACAACAGAAAAGATGACTCCAGTCCAAGACTCGAGAATTACAGACTGCAAATTTTAAAGGAAAAACTGAATTATGGACATGTTTGGCTAAAATGGTCAATTTTTCATTCTTCATTGTAGGATTGTAGCCGTTTTTGTTATTTATTTACTGTACCAAAGTGGCGAGGCTTTGAAAGTGTAAAATTCTTGCTTAGCGGAGGAGCTCATGTCTCATGGTGAGAATAAAACGCGGAGAGTGTTATTATAGTTATTACTGCCATTTACTACACCACAACTTGTTCCCTCCCGAATCCACCCTCACGCCAATAAACAGACATGCACACCATTGTCGCTCCCAAACACGAGTATTCTAGGTCACGGGGTACCTATAGGTACCCCACAAAAGTCTATAGACTTCTGTGTTTAATGAGCCCAGTGCTCTTCTAGGGAGGGGGGAGGCTGCCTGACAGGCACAACCTATTTTATAAAAGCAACAATTTGAGAAGGGCTGCCAGATGTTAGGGGAATATTCCGCCGCCCACCATCCGCCACCCCGTGGCCATAGGCGTAGGAGGCGGGGGCTGGGGGCTGGGGTGCAGCCCCCAATCAATTTTGTTGTGAAAATTCGGGCAATATGCTGATAATTTTTCGGGCACCTACTGAAAGAAAAATAATTTTCAAACTTATATTATTATTATCATTATTATTGTAACGATTCCCCCAATAATTTTAACCAATATGGACAGGTTATAAAATGTCAAATGAATGTCATGCGATGTAATAACCGATGCATGCCTATATGATGTGCACGTTTGATTTTTTCGGGTAAGTCATTACAGCCCCCCCCCCCCCCCCCAATCAAATTGGGCTCCTACGCCTATGCCCGTGGCTACGATACTGCTTTACACCCTTTTATATTTTCTTCTTTTTATATTTCTAGCGCTGTGACGGCATGCATGCTACTGTACATGTGGGTGTGCGAAAAGAAGTTACACAAGAAAAGGAGTGTCGCTCTTACACTTGCATGAATATTGCTGTGAAATCATTCAAGCCCGATATTTCAGTAAGGCATGCTGTCAGTAAAGTTTGGCAAAGAAAGTATCGTTTCAAACACGCAATGGCTACGACTGTTTTGTGAATTGAGAACGAAAACCCTAATGGTGTCAGTATGACCTCTTTATCTGATAATAAAATGAAGCAATAAATTCAAAGATGTTTTTTTTTAAAGATTTTATCTATTTTATTTCAAAAGTTATAAATTCACCCACATACACACACACACTGAAAACTACAATTACTGGTAGTTATATGGACGGTCGGTCTGCGTTTTGCATGACGTCTGCTACATGCAATCAAGTGGAAGCTTCGATATAACCCTGTGTATATAATTAGGGAGATATCGATGAAACAATAAAGGGTATGGTCGGCAAGTATATAGTTTCATAAGCCCCCAAAGTTGGCATAGAAATACAAGTCTGCATTTGCCGAGACTGCAAGTTTTTAAGCACATCATTTCCGAACTCCTCATTCAATTGACAATACGTATAACTCGTATATACGTGGAACAAATCTGGACAAGTTGGATTAACGACTATAGCAGCCATCTGATTTGGAAAAACAATCCAGTGCGAATTTAGTAGAGGATTTGTGTATAAAAGTGTGAGTTTTGTCCCTTCGCTAATTATATACCTTTGTAAGCAGTGGCGGCACCAGGAATACCAAAGTAAGTGGGGATGTGGAGGTGGTCCGGGAGGGGGGGGGAGTCAAACACTTCGGGGTGGGGTTAAAACTTCGGAAGTGCTAAAACGCACCTGTATCAAATGCATATCACGGGAAACTTTAGGGGGCTAGGGAGCACGTCCTAACCCCTCCCATCCAACACTTCATCGGTGAATCAAACTTTAATTATGAAAACTTTAACTATTGCGTGAAATTCAAAAGTGTATCAAAAAGTTGTTGTCATATAACCAAGGTCGTACGTTCACCATTTTAAAGAGCGATGTTGATCGATTATCATCACTGTTGGAATATAATATATATATAATGGCATATTATCGTTGGTTCATAATGTGGCAAAACCTTATCCTAAGTGGCGTAGTTATATACGGGCCTTGGGTGTGGAGGATGGGAGAAAGCGAAAGGGATTGGCTTAAAGAACTCCTTTCTGATTGGCTGAATAAATTAAGATAGCTTTTCTCCGAGTTTAAGTCATGTGATGGTTGTATAACATGCAAAATGTAAATACTAATCCATAATTACATTTAACCACCCATGTGAGACTAGAAATGAACAACACCGACACGCACTGTATTAGTTTTTTAATTTTATTTTAGTACGAGTCATCAACAATAACAAATATATTTTAGAATTTTGGAAAAAAGACAATTTTAGAGATTTTAGAGAATTTAGAGATTTTATAGATTCTAGATCATTCACAGCAGGCAAGATTCAGTTCAAAAGGCGATTTTGGATCAAATTTAGAGTGAGAAAAAATAAGGTTTCTTCGAAATTCGGATACAGGAGGCCGTTTGGAAGACTTCCAGTGCCGGTTAGTTGTTCGGTTATCTCGGTGCGAAGATCGTTACTGCGGTTGGCAATTTCAACGATATGGTTATGTCGGAGAGGACGGATGATGTAGTCAGTTGCCAGTGGTAACTCAAGGGTGCAGGCTCTATTTCTGTTTGGAACGTCATTAGCCTGTATCACTGCAGAGTCAAGGCTACCATCGCAGGATGGAAACAGTAACTCCAGGTGATAGGAGTCGTCGTCAAATGGATCTTCGTCTTCATCAGTCGTTAAGCCGGTAGAATATTCAAAAGAGGAGTACTCAGTTGGCTGGTAGGTAGACCCGCCAGAGCTCATCAGAATGTCATCACCATTGACGTCATCGATGACGTCATCTTCACTACTGATCGATGAATTAGAGGAAGAGGATGCCAGGCTGGAGGTGATGTCACTGGATGAACTGCTCAGGCTGGAGATGGTTGAGATGTTCTCAAAACCAAATGGAATGTCTCACACCTGCGTGAATTCAGCGCTACCAAACGAGTTTGCAAATGGTAATTCAAGGTGGTAAGGATTACCGTAATGGGACACTTCATCTTCATCGGTCTCTGAGTCCCACGATGCCTCAAAGTCAAAGAGACTGCTTTCGTCTGCCTGTGACTGGGTGTTGGACCTGTCAGATGCAAATATATCATCAGCAAATGGATCCACGTAGTCCTCTTGAGTTAAAAGCGATGAATAACCGGAGGGAGATACCAGGCTAGAACTCGAGTCACTGGAGGGAGGCGACAGAGTGCAGAAGTTATCAAACTCCAATGGTAAGTCAATGGCGTATGCTCCATTATTGCGTGGCATGTCGTTCTCTCGGATCGTAGAGTAGATGCTATCATCAGATGATGGAAACAGTAGCTCGAGATGGTAGGAGTCATCTTCAAATGGATCTTCGTTTGCTTCGGTCTCTGAGTAAAGGCTGTCAAATGCCATGACATCATCAACAGATGGTGCTGTGTAATCCTCTTGACTAATAATTGATAAAGACAGCAGGCTGGAAGTCGAGCCACTGGAGGAAACCGACAATCTTGAAATGGTATCAGTAACCAATGGTAACGTGCGTGTTTCGTTTTTGCATGGGACACCGTATTTCGTGCTTGTACCACCAATGGTCGATTCATGGTTGGAAGCAGATGTAGAGGTACTGATCTCGTCTGGTTGGTTGCTAGCAGATCTCGTTCTATTATTCAAGCTGCAGATGACGTCTGGCGTGACAGTGACCAATGGCGAATGACACAGAACTAGGGGCAACCGACTGAAACTGCTGACTATGGGTGAAGATGGCCGACTGGAGGTGGTAACAGTTGATGAAGATAGCAGACTGGAGGTTGTGACGATGGAGGTGGTGTGGACAGATAACGAAGACTCATGACGAAATACATCTTTAATACTCCTGGCACCATGGTCAATTTTTATTGTTGGTGAATAACGAGTTGGGTGTAGGGAACGTCTACGAAACAATAGATAAGAAACATTTTATATTCGTTGAAAAGCTGCACACTAATCTTTTTGTAATACATTAAGACACATTTCTCAAGGCTAATTCTCCACCTAATTTAATTTTAAGTCCAGTTTCAAATTTCCTGAGAGGGAGTTCCATAAAGAGAAGGGGAGGGGAGGGAGAACCCATCTTTTTATCTTTACATATACAACTTCTTTGTTTCTCCCAAAGTTATCACAGTGGAACTATGATTAAGGTTCACATATTGGGAGGATAGAGAAGAATATCAGTAAGCGTCTTTAATTCGTCTTTAATTTATCACGATTGCAAGGAATTGTTATGATAATGAGTTGCTTTCAAATGTCAGTTATTATGTTCATTGTGTTTGCCACTATTATTCATCATTGCATGGATTTACCTCTGCCGGATCTTATGAGCGATGTTTTCTTCAAGTGCACGAGTGTAATACGAGGTACCGGTACATCCCCATGGCAATAGCTGAACAGTTCTAGATCCCTTGTTCTGTTCGATGTTCTTGTCCTTAGGAATGCCGCCGTCAGCTAAAGGGAGTTGAAAGGATTATGTTTGTATAATCTGATTTTGTATCTACAAATGAATAATTCGATGGATAGGAATATCCAAGATATAAAGTTAGCCTAAGACATGTAACGTAGACAGATTAGCTGCACTAACCGCAGTAACTAGACAATGTAAAGAAATTCAACCTGTGACTATTTGGTTGGCCTCTTAAGGAAGAATCCATTAACTTATGCTTTGTTCTTAAACGAATATACTGACCAGCTTCGCAACAATTAAGTGAAATTGCCGGGAAGATGATAACTGAAGTTAACATTTAAGGAGGTGTGATGTGCATATATAAACAATTAATGTTAAGATGTTGGTTCTTCGCTTGAAAATCAAATTAACAAATGACTAAATTACACAGTGAGGTTACCTATAATTCTACAGAAGTCGCAGCCTATAAGAATAATTCTTACCATTATCATAGAGGGCGGGAAGGTGTTCGTTTGGATCATGATTTCTGTTCGAGAGTCGCCTCATGTATATTTGTAGCACGGTATGGATGATCATACCTGAAATAAAAGAACATAACAAATAATTAGAATAACAATTAATGAAGTTTAAATAGTTACTTATTTCAATTTGACAGCAGTCTTATGAGATTAAAACCAACGAGACTTACCACAAGTTAGTACAAACAGGAAGGTGGTCATTTGAAGATCAGAGAGGGCGTCCTTCAGTCGATCATTCTTGGTAGTAATTAGGCAAGTCTTATTCCATTGATAATCCATTGAGTTCTCAATTGGAATCTGCTCGAAGTAACTAAGCATACCGAAGAAGAATTGATTAACTAAGGAGAGGAATTCTCTTTGCAAGACTAGCAACTGGTCCACCGATGACGAAAGGATGTTAAAGATGTACTTTGCAAGTCCAACAATGTAGTCGACGACAGATGATACCACGTCCTCGGTGCTTGCTCCAGTTGTCACGTGATCATTCTCAAACTCTGAATATTCGTCATCAGTATTCGTCAGGTTTGTGTGGTACAAATTTCCATCACTCTTTTTGTCGATAAAAAGTCGGAAAGAGTCCAGAAAATATTTGGTGCATCGATCCAGTGTATGTCTGAACTGTGAGGAGACGAGAAAAAAAAAACATTTTTTTCCTTCAAAACAAACGAAACGTATGTGCAAAATCCAAACATTTCTTTATTCATAGTTTAGATACATACGAGACACATTATATGCAGAGCAATGATGAATTGCTTTCTTTCACAGTTAGTTATTAAAATAAAAATATGCACAAAACTCGACTTCATGCTAGATAAGTCCTACTATGGTTGTAGCATGTATGTCATACATCGAGAACTGCATGTGTTTACCAACTCTTGTGTATTTACAAGGTTTAGGGAATTTTATGTATATAGTCTTGTGCATGAGTAGTCAGCATGTACTATTTGCCTAACTAATAATAATAATGTGGATTTATACAGCGCACAAATCCGCCTTAAGTCAATAAGGCGCTCAAGGCGCAAGACGTTATATTACCCCTGGTCAATGATAACCTGTCCCAGAGACAATCCCTCCAGTCGGCAGCAGTTATATACTGCGCCCAATGACAAGTTACCTCACAGGTACCCATTTAACCCCTGGGTGGAGAGAGGCAAGTGAGATAGAGCATCTTGCCCAAGGACACAACGTAATGAACTAGGCAGGAATCGAACCAGCAATCCTTGGATCACGAGTCCGACGCCTTAGCCAATTGGCCACCACGCTCTCTAGTCTATACATTTGACATAAATCTGTAAATATTGTTCGAGTTTAGGACATTTTGTAAAATATCACAGTTAAAGAAGAGGGAGCCACATCCTCGATTTTGCTACTGATATATCCTGCAGAATTTAAATTCGCTCTCTTAAACGTTATTACTATTTATTCCCTGCAGTGGTACCGGTACTTTATGAATTGTTCTAAATGAAATATACCCAAACTTTGTTACCCATGACCTTTAATGGCACAAAATGATACTTATCCCTGTCACAATACTGACTTTGGTATTGTTATATAACTTTAGTTTATAATGGCGAAGTCGAAGGCTACATATTCTAGTATTTATCACGACCCCACCCCTGCAGACCCCTCCGAGCCAGCATCACCGCCACCATCATCACTATGGCGTTGTAATGGAAGACCACCGGGGCCAGTATGATTAGCATGTAGCCCGGTGTGGGGGGTGGGGTGGGATAGTCTTTGATGCATTTGTTACTTATAAATAAAGCAACTTATCTATTGGATACTACATTGGAGGACACAACACAATCTTGTAATTTAACTTAAAGTGATAACAAACATGAACAGAGACAACCGATGAAGGGAGATGGGTGTGTGTGGGGGGAGGGGACTATATTACTAACAAATATACGTACCCTTGGTGGTCGCAGTGGGCACTTCAAAAAAGAGGCATTGTCAAATGAGAGACTGTGCGGAAGGCTAGAGTTTCGTTCAGGGTCAGGGTAACATCTCACGTCAGTGAGGTCCAAGGTCTAAAGCCGTTACAAAAGAAAAATGAATCAAGGTGTGAAAGAGTGCAGGATTTCCCTTCAAAAAGAAAACTGTTCGTTCACATGAAATGTATTTGGCAACAACAGAGAGAATGTTGACATCACGACAGTTCAGTTGAAAATAGATATATTATGATGAAATGAAACTCTAAATACATAGAACATTGACTGTTAAGTAAACATTCCAACAGCTGTGTCGCATTTCTAGAATGTTTCAAGAAGAAAATTATAATAGGAAAGAAAAATATTGGAAGAACATTTACCGCGTGATGACATAACAAGCACTTACCTTTCCATACTTTGTTGAACTCCTTGAAGAATCAAGGGTTTATCGTGTTAAAACAGTTGACATTCAGTCAACCATATTTTGACTAATAGGAACAAGGTATGGAGATGGGGGTTTACAACTAAATATGTGTATAATACATTCGTATTAAAAAAAGGCTCATGTCCACTTTTAATAATTATCTCTATCCAACGTTATACATTTCTTAAGATTGTATATCCGATCCTTTATGATAAAGTTGATGTAAATGTTATTTGTAAATGTCAATTTAGGATATTTAAACTACCATTGAGAAGTTAAAATCTATCGTGACATGCAAGGGCGTAGGAACCGGTGGGGCTGGGGGCGCCAGCCCCCCCAGTGAAAAATATGGTGGGGCGGAAGTATCATTCCGCCCCCCGCTCCGCAAGTCAGAAAACCCCTTTTCATTTCCAAATGGGAAAAAAAATCTCATTTGGAGCACCAAATTGCATCTAAGGCCAGGTGAAAATGCAAAATTATTTACAAAATGGAGTGGGTGTTGAAGTGTGCTATATTGCACCAAATTGCATCTGAGGCCACCTGGAAATGCAAAAAAAAATCCAATCCCCTTAGACCCCTCCCCCAGGCCGGCCATCAGTCTTCAGCCCCCCCCCACTCAAAAGTACCTTCCTACGCCACTGGTGACATGGAGAAGGGAAGGTGGGGGAGTGTGAGGATGAATATCCATGAATATAGGTAATAAAAAACACATCCACATGCATCATTTAGCTTTTAAGATTGTCATAATGATAGCACAACTAAAACCTAAAGTCAGTTTAGTGATTTTAGTTGTCTACCATCTTCTACTATAAAACAATAATAATTTCAGTCACAATTGCCCCCCCCCCCTCCCCTCCTTTTTTCTTCTTCTTGCGTACGTTATGAGACTAGAGACTAGGGGACTAGTGGCCTTTTCATTAATGGGTGGTATATATTCCTCTCCTGTAACAGCTCTCACACACGCCTTTCAAAATCCATGGTAGTATACGTACAACTATTTACCTTCTCAAACGGATAAGCTAACTGTACACACAACATTGGGAATGTCCCACATGACGTCATTAATGTCACATGCGCGATACTTCTGATCAGTGTTATCTCGTACATGGTTATTTGTGAATCAGCAACGATACAAATGTGATGACACAGATGAGATCACGCCCCGTATCTTTCCCTCCGTTCAACCAAGCACTTGATAGGAGGGTGGGCCATTCTTCCTCATCTTCCCCTCCCCACCTTCATCTGCATTTCTATCACTCTACCCTCTTACCCTTTCCCATCAAGACTGGACTAGAATGGTCGACAACTTAGTAATCAATTGAACATTATGAACATTGTATAGTAAACCTACCTTGAAAATGCAACGAAGATGAAGCACTTTGCGCGCAAACATTATAATTTGTCTTTTCCTGTTCTCAATAGACAATATTGAAAGTATCCTTTTTACTTATTGGTAACTGGGGTACGCCGGGCAGTGCAATCATGAGATACAGCAAAAGTCTGTTATGGCAAGAACGTGAGTTCTCTTCTCCTCCCTTCACTTCTCCCCCTTCACAGCGTTCCATTCCATTTCATCACTAACACCACCTCTCCACACAGATGGACAGGGAAGAGGGCCCCAAATAGTCATTTTAACCCTCCCCCTCCCCCCACTACCACACACAACAAATGTCAGAATAATTTTTATTAAGAAAGATTAAGAAAGGTTCTGCTTTCCCCCTCACAAATAAGCATCCCATCCCCTAAACCATGCCTATAGCTACACCCCTGTCTTCACTGCAGACAAATGTCTGTAATTAACGTTCTCATGGGACTTTGTATCACTCAGTGTGGTCTCAACGCTAACATTATACCTGTACTGTACGTAATTAAGCCTATAGACCGTTAACTAAATATAGGATTTATGTTATTCAATTTGAATATTTATGAATTTTTACCTTGGAATATAAATGGTATAGGTTATACCTGCTACATGAATTCAATACCACCATACTCTAAATGAAAACGTTATCATAAAACTACTTCCTTAGCAGTCACGGTTGTGAATTTATCTTTAGCAACACAATAATGAATAGTTTACTGCCGTACTTCCAAAGCAGGTCTGGGTGGGTGCTTTTACTGAATCAGAATAATGAGTTAAGAATACAATTTGGATGAAAGAGATAAACATTTAATTGATTACCTGTTTGAGACTGGCGGCGATTTCAGATGTATTAACGTCAGCACAAATCCCAAGTTTTTCCGAATCAACGTGTAAAGGCACATTAATGATAGTACGCACAACTAAACAGAGCAAAACACAAGCTGCTCCGAAAGAGAAAATGCGGACCATTTCAATGTATAAGTTCGAAACAGGTAAGCTAGATTGGTAAATATTTGTAAATGTTTGTTTATGGTGAACGAGTCAACATATCAATGCTTGTATATGGGGTCGGCAAGCATGTGTGTATTTACGTCCTTCTCATGTGACGTCAAAAAAGTGTCAACCAATCGTGGTTGAGCATAATATAAATGCGTCGAATGTATATGAGCTTCTAATTGGCCAATACAGCGACAACCCATCGCGCTTTCACGTTGCGCATAAATACTGGAATGCGCGTTGATAATGTTTGCTTAAAGATACTGTAGGGCGTGTGATGCGGTATCATAGGACTTGAAATATTGACACATTGCTGTGTACAGTAGTTTGTCAAAGGTAATCGTTCCGAAATAAGAGATGCGCGCGTGAATGCGCCCAAGGCCCTACATTTCTTACTTCTGTACTTTCTACATACAGAAAGTTTCAGCCAGTGCACGCGGGCCGCCGACACTAACCTTCGGGCATTAAATGTATAGAAAAGCGTTGCAAGTAGTCAAAAACGTATCGCTCCATGTGGTGTCGCGCAACTGAGGTTAACATATTTTAGTTCAGTGGGACGCGCGCGTGAACGTACTGGATTCACGCGTGTGTGGTAGAGTGTAGGACGGAAGTAATTTACTTCGGTGTTGTAGGTGGTGGTCGTGCATTTAACGCCTACGACGCTTAATAAATCCTTCAGTGAACAAGCGTTCAACTTGATGATTGATGTTATTAAGGTAACCCACTAAACGTCAGGGTTTATCCTTCTCTTAGTTTATATTTCATAGTTTATAGTTGAACATACACACATTGTAGCAGTTAACTTGATAACACTATCATTATCATTTTGGGTGTCCAAGACTGGACCGAACCGTGACAAGTGTTAATCAAGTAACCAACGGAATACGAGGTAAACAGAATATCTTGCGTCTGATTTCAAGGTAGAGCCTAACGGGCAAGGTAGAGCCCAGAACGCAGAGTTGGCCTCTATAGCTAGTTGCTAGTAGGCCATATGTCTTCCCAAAATAAGGTCTTAGTTCGAATATGCATGTTAACACATTTTCATGGCGCAATTACAGCGTCATATCGAGTAAACACAAAACAACACCACTTCTCACACACATTAACCACCCCCCCCCCCCACACACACACACAAACACACGCTCATTACAAATATTTGGTCTTTTTGCCTCCATAAGTTGTGGTGAAATAGTATAAATTTTGGAATCTTTTGGAAATACAACTTTCAATGCGTATTTCTGACCATATCATCTGCAAAATGATATATCTGGACAAATTTGATTTACGTTAAGAAACGATCTGAGTTACATACAAATGTTTTTACTGCTTATCACATTTGACAATGTAGATATGAAATTTCTTAGATTAAAACATTAATATACAACTGTACAGGGGAGGGTTCCTTGTAAAACAAAATTTTGTTTTCTTAAACTGTGTCATTCTTCATCAACTATACCCCTCCCCCACCGACCCCCTTCCTCCCCAACACTTCATCGGTGAATCAAACTTAAATTTATGAAAACGTTAACATTTACATGAAATTCAAAAGTGTATGAGAGGTGAATCAAATGCCTCTTTTCAAATCAATAGGAGGAGGAGGAAACTAATATTTATTCCTTTCGTTTATTTCTTTGTTATAGAGATCTAAGATACAATTTTCATGGTTCAGTAACGTAGCGGCAAATGAAATGGGAAGGAGGGCGGCGGTGAAGGGAGAGTAGCTATGACCTTGAAAGGGATGCTATTGCCTCCTATAACTTATACTTTATAGAGATTTTAGCTGCTGATAGAGTCGACCATGTCAGAGTGTTGACAAAATGTATTGCACATATAAAAGCTATAAAAACATCCAAACCCGTCCTCGTCACCGTCCCTTCCTCATTACCATTCAATCTTTCAAAATGCAACAATTGTAAACAACGTGATCAAGTTGGCTGATAATAGATCAAAATTTGATATTTATAAAGAAGATTCTAATATTTGTTATTAAACTAAATACACACTTCTGTATGTGTGTGTGGAACACAGTCATTGGGGGTGGGGGGGGGGGGCTATCCACGCAAATACCGCAGTTTCAGAGGATCAATAAACACATCAAGTCAATGCGGACTAAACAAAGTCTTGTAGTTGACGAATTTCCGATCCCCGTGTTTCCCAAATCTACTTGCATAAACTCAAAACCCTTTGAATCCTGTTTCGGGTTTCGAATTACTGTGCTATTTCCAACCATTCAGATCCCTAAATAAGAATAGTTGAGTAGTCACATGTAGTTAAAGTGTTTGACCTTATAAGTATTGTTCCTTCCTCATTCAAAAGGTCTTGAAGTGTGAATAGGTATTGTTTGTTGAAATTTCAGGCTTAATCCCAATTCATGATCGTCTGCATAGAATATAGTTGTAAAGGGAGACAACTTACAGCAAGAACTCTCTTGCGAGCATAAGCTTAAGCAACCTTTTGTAAATAAGAAGATTTCACGGAATCCGTTTTTATTAATTGTACTGCTTGCTTGGAAGTCATCGATAGTATCAAGCCTATTGTACTTTTACGTCTTGAAAGGAAGCGACATTCTTACTGCTTGCTGCAATGTAAACAAAGACATTGAAGCGTGAGCTTCTTGTTAATAAAGATATTCAGATCCGTTGTTCTAATAGAGTAAAACAGGATGAATAGAGATTTCGTTGAAGGCAGTGTCGTTCACTGTTACCAATAGATTGTATCCAACCAACAATACCAATTTAAGCACGTAGAAAGTTAATTCGTCAAATGGTTCAGTGGGTAGAGCAGTGGACTGGTAACCTGGTGAACTGAGTTCGACTCCATCATGATTATACATGTTTAAAAATTCTTTTTCTCTTTCAGCAGTCCACGCTGAAGTCTTTATATATTAATTCAACCATATAATTTACTAGCTGATGTGATGGCCGATGCTATAGAGGGTGACGAAAGACTCATTCCTCGTCGGTCGTGTAAATCGTGGCTAGGGTTCAAGACAGGCCTCTGGCGATAATACCACTGGCTGTGGCATGGTGCTTTTTTGTGGCCTAGGATCCCGTACCATGTCTCCCTTGTTGTCGCAAAAGAACCCGGGAGAATGCGCAGAGGGTCGGTCAAATCGACCAGAAGCGTACTAGGTGGCGTGCGTGAATCCTTGCCTTTGGCCAGAGATGGAGACACTCTCTGCGACCGGCATGCTTGCAGCCACCGTCCACTGAATACATGGCCTAATGAGGCGCTATTCTCCTAAAAGTGAATCTACGGATGCCTTTAAGAGCCATATTTATAAAGGATTCCGTTCTGATTGGCTGAGTAAAGTAAGTCATGTGATGGTTGTATAACATAAAAATGTAAATACTAATCCATAATTACATTTAACCACCCCTGTGAGACTAGAAATGAACAACACCGACACACAATGTATTAGTTTTTTAATTTAATTTTAGTACGAGTCATCAACAATAAAAAATATATTTAAGGATTTTGGAAAAAAGACAATTTTTAGAGATTTTAGATAATTAATTGTGGTGAAATAGTATATATTTTGGAATCTTTTCGAAATACTTACAACTTTCTACGCGTATTTCCGACCTAATTTGCAAAATGATATATCTGGACAAATTTGATGTACGTTATGAAACCATCTGAGTTACATACAATGTGTTTACTGCTTGTCAGTTTTGAGAAATTGACAAATGTGGATATGAAATTTCCTAGAATAAAGATATACAATTATTAAAAATTAATATACAACTGTACAGGGGAGGATCCTTGTCAAATATCATGTTGTTTTATTCTTTAACTGCGTCATTCTTTACCAACTATACCCCTCTATCCACCCGCCTGTACTCCTCCTCAACACCCGAAGTATAGACTGTTTACGATAAAGTTTTTCAGTGATATTGTGTTTAATTTTAGTAAAGTATTTGCTTCTTGTTTTTGTCTTTCTCGCTCTCATGCTGTATACATCTAAGAGCAAATAAAAAAGTTTATGCATGGTTTCATTACCAATAATCTGTCCGAAAAAGATAAAAGGTATTTGTATAAATGATTGGAAGAAAATGGCTACCATAGAACAAGCGATTATAGAAAACTCTACAGTTGCCGGGGGATATTTCCCCTGAGTTCCAGCCAAGCACAACTACGTACCCCAAAACATAAATAACCATTTACGAGGGTGCATGAGATAGGTATAGTCTCATATAGTTCGGCCTGTTTGAGTAGAGTTAAAC
>KN882928.1:11033-24795 GCA_000934455.1 Apostichopus parvimensis
TCTCTTAATTTAAAAATAATTTCTCTCTGTTTCTAACATTTGCAGTACTAGTTTAAAAGAAACAAATCTAACCACATTACAAACGGTAAACTAAGCCTTCTTTTGAAGTAAATTTGAGAGAATATCACTTTCTGTCACTGCTTGACATTGTTAGGTTCCATGTGCTCCGTAATTTCGATATCAACGACACAAAAAAAAAACACCCACACCCTCGCACCACCCCACGCATCCACCCCATTTACCCCATCCACCCACCTCACTCCCACTACTCCATCTCTTTAGTACTTGTTATTCTCGTACTCCTAGTCCAGAAAACAAATTATAACAAAATAGCTAGTAACCAAAGGGGTGTACGAAATACTATAAAGTGTTCATTTCGGTTGTTTTCTAGAATTGTGCCAATTTGCGGCAAAGTTTCCGGGGGTAGGAAGTGGTTGTTACAGTTCGAAGAAAAATGGTAAGATTTTTATCTTAGTTTATTATTACTATCTTTACTGTTGTACCCCTCTGCTACAGCATGTTACAGATTACTAAAGATTGGCGTCTATCTTAATATGATTTTGCTTTATATTCTTAATCGTTTTCCGGAGGGGGGAACAAGTGGTCAGAATATTAATTTTCAGACTTTAATCCTCCCATCGCTCTTTCCTTTCATCTTACCTCGCCTTTGTTGTGTCTAAATTTGCTCCATCCATCGCTCATTTATCCAATTTAGTTGTCTGTCCATTTCTCTTCCTTTCTTTCCCTTTCTCTCTCTTCATGTGCCATTAGTTTGTTTTCGTTTTAGTTAGACTCTGGAAAAGATCCTGCTAGGATCAAAACGTCACGCCCTTTAACTTTTATATATTTACATACACATGCTTTATAGCTTTGTTTTTGTAGCAGATAAGCAAATTGTTAACATTCCTTCGACAATGCATAACAATTAATAAGGTCTACACCCGGGAGCTGACGTCATTGTCAATTTAGTCTTAAAATAGTATTCCAGAGATGTAGCATAGTTTAAAGAAGAAATCATATTAATTTGATAAAAAAGTTTCATGAACAATATTTCCAACTAGACACGTCATATGCGACACAATTCATAGGGGAATATTTTGTTGTTAATCACGTCGAGTACATCAGCAGCAATAACATAAACACAATTTTTCTTATTGCTTAAACCCCTTCAAGCCGTCCCCGAAACAAGTGAAGGAGATACCAAGGAGACAATTGAGAGCACCACTGAAACCTCTGCAAGCACCACTGAAACCTCTGAGAGCACCACTGAAACCTCTGAGAGCACCACTGAAACCTCTGAGAGCACCACTGAAACCTCTGCAAGCACCACTGAAACCCCTGAGAGCACCACTGAAACCTCTGAGAGCACCACTGAAACCTCTGAGAGCACCACTGAAACCTCTGAGAGCACCACCACTGAAACCTCTGAGAGCACCACTGAAACCTCTGAGAGCACCACTGAAACCTCTGAGAGCACCACTGAAACCTCTGAGAGCACCACTATAGATATTACAGCTGATCCCTCCACCCTTATTAGCACCGAGGGAGATTGCTCCCTGCCTGACGAGGCTGGTTCTGTATTGGTGAGACAGCATACCTTAAAACATTAAACATTCTAATTTTGCTTAGACCAATTGTCAATGGATTCTTTATAGACACGTCTTAATCACATATTAGCAGGGAGTATTTCATCAATAGCACCGTCATCATCGCCTTCGCTAAGTTGTTTCTATTATATCATATAACTCGCCAATGGAAAGGGTAAACGAAACGGGCTCTTTGAAAACGCAAACTTGCAACTAAATTGATAGTCAAAGTACTTTTAAAGCAACCGAGACACATGTACAATTTTTAAAGTACCCTTTGTTTACATCGATGAAGTTGTAAGTGAAATGAAATATAACGCAAGCGTTCTTCTTCAGATAACGAATCAGAGGCGGGTTGGGCTAGGGATTGGGTAGGGTAGGGTAGGGATTGGGTAGTGTAGGAATTTGGTAGGGATATTGTTTGGGTAGGGATCGTGTACGGGTAGGATTGGGTAGGGTAGGGGTTGGGTAGGAGTTGGGTAGGTAGGGGTTGGGTAGGTAGGGGTTAGGTAGGGGTTGAGTAGGGTAGGGGTTAGGTAGGGTAGGGATTGGGAAGGCATATTGTTTGGGTAGGGATTGGGTAGGGATAATGGTTAGGTAGGGATTAGGTAGGGATTTGGTAAGGATATTGTATGGGTAGGGATTGTGTACGGGTAGGAATGGGTAGGTTAACGGTTGGGTAGGGGTTGGGTAGGTAGGGGTTGGGTAGGGAATGGGTAGGGGTTGGGTAGGTAGGGGTTGGGTAGGGATATTGTTTGGGTAGGGATATTGTTTGGGTAGGGATTGTGTACGGGTAGGGGTTGGGTAGGGCAGGGATTATGTAGGGTAAGGATTGGGTAGGGATATTGTTTGGGTAGGGACTGGGTAGGGATAATGGTTAGGTAGGGATTGGGTAGGGATTTGATAAGATAGTGTATGGGTAGGGATTGTGTACGGGTAGGATTGGGTAGGGTAGGGGTAGGTAGATATTGGTTAGGGATAGGGGATGGGTAGGGATAGGGGTTGGGTAGGGATTGGGTTTGGATAGGGGTTTGGTAGGGATTGGGTAGGGGTTGAGAAGGGGTCGGGGTTGGGATTGGGTAGGGATTGGGTAGGGATAAAGGTTCGGTAAGGGTTGAGTAGGGCTAGGGTACGGTTAGGGAAGGGAAGGGATTGGGTAGGGATATTGGTTGGGTAGGGATTGAGTAGGGTATGGGTTGGGTAGGGATTGGGTAAGGGTTTGGTAGGGTAGGGATTGGAAAGGGTTGTGTAGGGTTCGGGATTGAGTAATGAAAGGGGTTTGGTAGGGGTCGGGGTCGGGGTTGGGATTGGATAGGGATTGGGTAGAGATAATGGTTCGGTAGGGGTGGGTAGGGGTAGGGGTTGGGGTGGGATTAAAGCACATTCATCATATCTTCGAAACTGTTGTATTCCTTCTTTTCTTCATCGTCATGTTTATTTAGAACTGTACAAGTATGTACAACTGTACCGATGGACTCAAAAGCGTGAACGAAGAGTACTATTGCTGTTCTAACGCATCATGTGAGACGCGTGGAGACATACACAAGTGTTACCGTGGTAGTGGTTTCCAAGGTAACGGAGAAACATGCACACACATGACCAACTGCCAGGATTATTTCAAGTTAGGTTTTAATATCAGTGGTATATATACCATCAAACCAACTGTCGGGAATGGATCATCATTTGCTGTGTTCTGTAATATGGCTGATGGAGGTGGATGGACGGTAAGTCTAGAAAAACCAGAGAGTTGGGTATCGACCGAAAGGATCCAAATACCTGTATAGATGGTAACTCGTTAACATGGTAACTCTTACAGATGGTAACTCATATAGATGGTAACTCGTATAGATGATAACTCGTGTAGATGGTAACTCGCATAGATGGTAACTCGTACAGATGGTAACTCCTATAGATGGTAACTCGTTCGGATGGTAACTCGTAGAGATGGTAATTCGTATAAATTGTAACTCGTACAGATGGTAACTCGTACAGACGGTAACTCGTTTAGATGGTAACTTGTATAGATGGTAACTCGTATAAATTGAAATTGTAACTCGTTTAGATGGTAACTCGTTTAGAAGGTAACTTGTATAGATGGTAACTCGTATAAATTGAAATTTTAACTCGTTTAGATGGTAACTCGTTTAGATGGTAACTCATACAGATGGTAACTCGTTTAGATGGTAACTCATACAGATGGTAACTCGTACATATGGTGACTCGTACATATGGTAACTCGTACATATGGTAACTCGTATAGATGGTAACTCGTATAGATGGTAACTCGTTTAGATGGTAACTCGCATAGATGGTAACTCGTACAGATGGTAACTCGTATAGATGGTAACTCGTATAGATGGTAACTCGTTTATATGGTAATTCGTATAAATTGTAACTCGTACATATGGTAACTCGACTAGATGGTAACTCGTTAAGATGGTAACTCGTATAGATGGTAACTCGTTTAGATGGTAACTCGTACAGAAGGTTAAGTCGCATAATCGTACAGATGTTTATGTCGCATAGATCGCAAGGTAAAACTTGGTAAATCCTTTAATTTGTTCTTATTAATGCCTTTCTTACAACATACAGAAGATAATGATCTGATATAAACTGTTGAAAAAAACTATTATTGATGGATTACATAAGTTGATCAAACTATAACAATTTCATTTATTTTTTTTAATCTACCAGGTTTTTCAACGTCGTGTTAATGGAACTGTTGATTTTTATCGTAACTGGACCAGCTATAAAGAAGGTTTTGGTGAGCTGACTCATGAGTTTTGGTTAGGTAATGAGAAGCTGTATTACCTCACCAATCAAGGTCAATATCAGTTAAGGGTTGATCTGGTGGACAAATATGGGGATCATTACTACGCTCTATATGGGGGGTTCTACATCAACGATGAAAGTGACCATTATCGAATATCTGAATTTGAATCTTACCATGGAACAGCAGGTTTGTATACCAGCTATATCATTCCCGGACACAACTTAGTCACCCAGGTGGGACAATTTTGTCTATACTGTAGTGTTATGTCCCGCTTCAGAGCACTCGTATTGTCAGCACGAGCAGTATGAATAATAAGTTTCTATCAGATCAAGGTTAGGAACTTTTGTACTGACAATACCAGTGCTTGGAAGCATGATATTGGAGTACAGTTTAGAGAGGTATTATCATTAGGAAATTGTCCCAACTGGCTAACTTAATAACTTTCACGATGAATGAAAGCATCTTTTTACTTCTACCCATAAGAAGTCTGTAAAGCTTAGTATAGTGTTTTGCCGATGTTAATTTAACTTAGCTTCTGCATAATATTGCAAAGTATCCGTATTGCGTATTGGAGGGATGGCGCACCTATCCGTATAGATACTAAAGTCAGTTGCAAGAGTGCTCGTATGTTAGGAAACTAACACTACTACTCTGAGAATACAAAGTGTTGATACATTTAATAAAATTGCCTCTAAGGTTAAAAGAGCAATGAATGAACTTCAAAATAAACTTCCTTTTCCAAAAGTTTTGGAAGCCCTCCACAAGAATAAAATTCAGTTTCCAAACGAAGAAAAATATTCTGGCTTCAGCATTGGAATAGTGAAATATTATCAAAACTGCCTGGTTTGGTTCTATACGTCTGGCCTTTGCTTTCATTCTAATTTATGCAGAAAATACTTTGGATTCAGGTTTAACGAATGGGGATCTCCCCTCACGCCCTAAATCAACTAAGGGGCGCTGTCATAGCGGTCCTTTCTAGTTCCGCGAAACTTGACAAGTTGCATGAAATCACAGATAATTCCTTTGAGGGAACTGTGACGGCACTTCCGAGCAAACTACCTGCACATGTCCTCATTCACACACAGTGTGGCATTTTAATCACCCATAAATAGTACATTTTAGCAATGAAATGTTGCACATTCTTTCGGCAACTTACAGACGTCTGCCAGTCAACCAATCAGAATGCTCCTTTGGCGTATTCTCTGAATCACGTCCCGTAAACTGAGTTAAATATTTTAGCGTCAGTAAGATTGCATCTAGTCTCCGAAATGGAAAATGTTGGCTTGCAATTCTTCTCGTAGTCATTGAAGACCGGATTGACATATGTTACCGCGCAATACAAAGTATTTGAAGATATGTAAACAGGAAAGATCACGCGTATTAAACCCCTTTGTTTGGACCTAGAGTTCCTATAAAAGAACTCTATTTGGACCGATACGACAGCGCCCTCTTTATAAACGTTTAAGATCCCCATTAGCGCTCTTTAAGATCTAACACATATTGATAAGTTAATTTGATTTCTTCCTCTTGAACCTCATCAGACCACAATTCTCTCAAAATACCCATGGGCCCCCTAACTGATCTCCCATAGAGCAACTCAAATGGTGAATAACCTAAGCTCTCTTGAGGGGCCTCACGGTAGGCGAAAAGGAGGGCAGGGAGAAATCTGTCCCAGTCCTTTGGCCTTTCTGCACACATTTTCCGCAACATCCGTTTCAGAGTGCCATTAAAGCGCTCGACTAATCCATTGCATTGCGGATGGTATGGGGTGGTGTGGAGCTGCTTGATACACAAAAGACGTCCTACTTCTTTCATAAGTTCAGACATAAACTGGCTTCCCATATCAGACAGGATTTCATTTGGGATTCCAACCCGTGTAAAAATCTCTAGAAGCGCTTCCGCCACACGTTCGGTATCAATACCCGACAAAGCAACCGCTTCTGGGTACCTGGTGGCGTAATCGACCACGGTAAGTATATACCGGTTTTTGCGGTCGGTCATGGGGGTGATTGGGCCTACGAGATCAACCGCTACCCGCCGAAAAGGCGTATCGATCATGGGCATGGTACCAAGAGGGGCTTTTCCAACTTTACCCTTTGGCACCGTCCGTTGACATAAGTCACATGAAAGACAGTAGCGTGTTACATCTCCGTGTACACCTGGCCAATAGAAGTTCGTTTGTACTCTATCTAACGTCTTTTTACACCCTAAATGACCGGCCAGGGGAGAGTCATGAGCTATCTTAAGTACATGACCACGAAACTCTGATGGGACAACCAACTGAACAAGAGGTTGCCCGTCCTGTTCTTTTGGGGACATAAACTCCCTGAATAACATTCCGTGACGAATGACAAACCTAGTCTCGTTTCCCTTCCCCGATCGTCTGGATTCACCCTTTTCTGCCAATTTCCATAACTTTGCTAAGCCAATCTCATTTCTTTGGGCATCTAGAATTTTCTCCTTTGTTACTACACTTGGTGCATTCGCTACAGCCAAAGGCCTAAGTGCTTTCCTGACTTCACTTTGACTACGTGTTTGAGCTAATCCCCCTTCTGCACCCAGTACACCTTCCTTTTTGGTCACCTGTGTGACCTCCCAGTTTGAATTTGGATTACTCGGATCCCTAACACCGCTTATATTTCCTAGAATAAGGTCATACAATGGGCATTCTATAACCAATGCCTTCACCTCTCCTACATAAAATGGTGTATCTACAGATATTAATGCTACAGACACATCTCTTTCAGTACCATCTAATAATACACAAGTCTGTGTTTCACCTGTAAACTGTTCATCGTTAACAAACTTCTTGCGCACTACCACTGTGCTACAACCACTATCTCTCAACACGTCCACCAGACATTTGTTCACTAAACCCCTTTTTACAGGCATCTTACCGACTTCTAACTGATGCACTGATCACCGGAACCTCTCTTCCTGATGGCACCCTAATGTACGTGCCAGGTATTCGATCTTGTCTATCTTTTACATGATTTTGCTTTATGCAAGCACCTAGTGACTGATTCTCATTTGCCTTATCTACCCCTGCTCCGTATTATGTGTTATGAGACTGTCTTTCTTGTTTATTTTACTAACTATAGGTCACGCATTGAAACATCACTCCAACAATAAGTTCAGTACATTCGATATGGATACTGATGATTCCAATCAACTCCAGGCTGTTACTCACCATGGTGCCTGGTGGTACGGGGACTACTCTCAATCTAACCTCAATGGTCCTTATTATCCACTAGAAAACCCTGAAGCTAGAATGTACTGGGATGGCGTAACTGGAAGCATCAAGTACACAGAGATGAAGATTAAACCCAGCCTCTGAGCTAGATATCTCTGAATCTGTCAACACAATAAGTTTCCGACCATTTTGAAGTACAAGTGTGACCAAAACACCATATTTAAATCTCCTAAAATATTACAGAATGTTAACAACAACAAAAATAATAATAATAATAACAACGGATTCTATAATTGCAGAAAGATAATATATCGGTGTTTGCATGTCGTTTAGTTCAACCTCGGACTTCAAACTTAGTAAGTACATTACTGTACATCGGATGTTGTGCCTCTATACTTAATGCTATCGTCATAGCCTCAATAATCAACGGTCGTATGTGTTAAATTTTAGGATGATATTTGCAACTCTATGAAAGGCTTATTTGTTAATATTGTTTCTTATTGTTTATCGTTGTTTTTGATCAATGGTATAATTTATTTTAGCAAACTTCTTTTAGCTCTAAATAAACTTATGTAAGTTTATGTTTATTTTTAATTTGTAATAAGTTGTTGTTGTTGTATATATTATTGTTGAGCCCCTGACACCTCTTCGGCGGGTATATTGAGAATATCATAAAACACAAGAAGGACGAGCGCCATCTATTCTATGTACGGCTATTGTAACCAAACAGTGGTTCGTTTTACATACTGATATACTGATATAGTTGTGTTCATTGATATTGATGCTTCAAAATCAAGCACTTTTGTTCAACTTAGTGGCGGGGAGATACCAATGATGAGAGGAACGTAAAAACATAACAAACCGAAATTGCTCAAGGTAATATTAAAAAGGGATTTTATTTTTAAAAAAGAAAAGAAAGTGTACTATGCGTTTGCGCTAGTCCAACTATTTATGGAATTCAAAAAATATAGTCTAAGGTTTACCAAACCAACACGAAATCCATCGTCATAAAAGTTGATGGTTTTGGGGATGGCGGTTTGGAGGGAGTAATCTGGTAACACTATTATCAAATTTTTCTTTCTTTGCCTTCGCCTTCATTGGAAACATATCACCCCTCTCCTCTCCCGGTTCTGGTGACTCCAGTCCTTTATAAACATAAATTCAACCAAGTTAAACTAATATGACTAAATAGAGGGCGGCACCATTTCAGATGCAGTTGCTAGTATTACTCACGTGTATTTGTTAACACCCAATCTCTTACATACTATATAAGCTATACATCAATAGTATTATTGATCGTAAACGTGTGAGAATAACGGCTGGTTGAATGTATAGGCGTTCATCGACCTCACACATCGTTCAAATCTGTATACTAACTTTACATATATTTCTTGATGGTTATACATGAAGTTGATTTGAAAAATATCAACAGTGGCCCAAAATATGCTAGAATTTCAAATTATAGTCTCTCATGTGCCAACTCCAACAAACATTTTAATAATGCCACCCTGATACGATTTTTCTTGTCCCGATGCATCTTATTGTCTAATTTAAATAATCTCATTGTCTGAGAAAATGTTCGGTGGGTGAGAACCTCCTTGAATGTTCCCTTGAACATTCTTTAGCAAGTTCTAGCATATCAAAACTGGGATCTCTATTGATTACATTTGGCTACTAGCCTATTTGGTGGCGTTTCATATATACTACAATTATACATGCATCAGGATGTCACTTGCTACATTCCTCAACCAACTAGTTCAGTGTTTCGAATGAAGGTATACTTCTCACACACCATAGAAACATATCACCAGTTAAAGAACAGTAACAAAGCTATAGTTCTATCGCATTTATCTTACACGTATACCAAGAAGGTTATAATAGTATGTAAGCCTACTTAGGTAGTTAAGCTTTATATGGTCAAGTGGTGATAATTCAGTTGAGAAAGGGAAGAGATTTTCATGATTTATTGGTTATGCAGAAATGGTTTTAAAACGTTCAAAATATGCAGTCAGTGCCGGTATAAATAAAGTGCGATGAGAGACGTTACCGTGACAACGACATCACAAGGCTGCTTTAAATCGGTCGTTGGGGCAACTGAGTCACGTGACCAAAAACAGTTGACGTAACGCCTTATGTTATGAGTGGTTGCTGTGTGTTTAGGGCAAATATCTAGTTCCATTGTCTTTGACCTACAAAAAATATGTTTCTATCGATTGACCTTGGGCGTCCTCTGATTTAACAATAAAACAAAACAACAGTGACAAGAGGGAAAGACAAAAGATTAAGTCGGCAACATCAAAGTTAATCTTTGTCATTTGTATCAAAAGTAAAATGACCAGTATGTGCCTTGTGGCTAACATCAGCTGTATACATACACAGTTTGATACATTTTAAAGAGTAACCATTCATCAATCACCATAAAACGAGAAAGAAAAACCATATTTTGTCTGATTTTTCCCATGCCCTTCCCCTCCCCTTCCGTTACCCTCCCCTACCCCTCCAATATGTTTTGCCTGTTGTATATTATATTTCATGTTTTATGTTGTTTGATATATTTTGGGGTAAAATATTGTTAGTTGTATGTTATGTTTTAGATCATTTCCTGCTTGGGATTTAATAAAGTACGACTTAATTACTTAATTATTTAATTAGTTGTTATGTGATGAAATGAAGACATTTTGAAGGTAGCAATCATTCACCATACGATGAGAAGATATTTCATTGTTGATTTATCCCTCCTCTCCCCCTCAGAAAGTGTTGCCTGTTTAATATTTTATGTACTTTTATACGTTGTTTTATGTTGTAAATTAAGTTAATTTCTTCTGGACAGACTTTGACAACTTGAACAATGTATTACTTTACATTAATCATTCAATCATTTTCAGGTTCTCATGACAACCAAAATGTGAAACATTTAACTCTCACCAGAGTATTCCGTAAACCAAACAGGGCTGCCTTCTCTCAGCGGTCATCATTGAAATATTTACATCTCGGTGTATGTAACAATGACCCAATCAAAATCTACAATTTTAGTTGACACACCTTAACAGCAATTAAAGTTTGTTTTCACCTCAAAGCTGTCCAGAGGAACATTGTGATGCTCAGTTGGTTCGTAGAAGTAGACATGTATAACCACATCAAGTGTTTTTCTTTATTTTTCATCGTATAAAATAATATGTAGTGTAGCTTTAGTCAAAAGACGGAAATAATCAATAAACAGGATGTGAGTTACTTGACTTACAAACTCCATTGGAGCTTATCCTTCCGCTCCTTCTCTTTCGTAACTGTTTCTTCCACACCCCCGCCCCCCCCCCTTGTTCATTCATAAAAAAGGATACCCATCCATCCCCCTCCACACACGCACACACTAACGCAATATTATTGTCATTGAATGTATCGCTCCCAATAACTGTAAAGAAATGTTTCCACGAATATATTATGATCTAGACTGATTTGAGTGGTAGAGTGCATGGGAAAGGGGATGATGGGCGGGGGGGGGGGGGGGATGGAGGCAGGGGTCCGCGACAAGTATGGTTAGTTTGATGAACTACTCCACCATGTTATCCTGTATCCTGAGGATAAAAGTGAAACCCCACCAACCGCCATTTTGTTTTTGTCTTCCTTTGTTTTAGTACTTTCAGATAATTAGAAATGAAAAGCTGTTGATTATTAATCCAGAGTAGATAATTAGGTATGAGACCCGTCAGTCCTTCCTTCCGTTTACATTCCTTTCCGAACATACATTTTCTCTCATTCTTACCCCCTCCCCCCCCCCCCCACCTTTACCACCGAGGTCCTAAAAACCTGAATGAATTACTGCTTCCCGGTCAAACTCCACGTCTGGCGATTACAAACACACCATAACTGATTGCCATTAACAATGTGTATACTCTAAAACCTTTTGCTGCGAACAAAATGACTCATGGCTTAAACTCAGAAAACCCGATTTAGTTGATTATTTAAGCGGATTTGAGTTTGGTCAAATTTACCAGTTTTGGCTACCCTGGTATACAAAGCGATTACAATGAATGACAAAGTCTTTAGTAGTCCTAATGTTATCCTATCACAGTCGTGTGTATACAGACCACAGGTCGCCTAATTATCTTGTTTCAATAGCCATCCGATTACATCTGTCAGCTTCGAAAAAGAAAATTTGATTATTTTTCCCTTCGTTTTTACCTTGTGGTAGATACATTTTTTATTAAATCTTTTTCGTCTCATCAACTAACCAGGCTTTTAAATCTTGTTTCGTCACATCATGCAACTAACCAGGTTTTAAATCTTTTTTGAGGCACTAATCGACTTATATCGTCAAAGAGAGACACCCTGAAATTATTCAAGAAAGGTCAACGCTACTTTGTCAAGTTCTTTGCAACTTGCTGGTTGTATACTTTCTTTCTTTCTTTTGCTTTTTATATAGCGTTTTACACCAGCGATAGGTCTCAAAGCGCTTTACAGACGTTATATTACCCCTGGTCAATGATAACCTGTCCCAGAGACAATCCCTCCAGGCAGCAGCAGTTATATACTGCGCCCAATGACAAGTTACCTCAAAGGTACCCATTTAACCCCTGGGTGGAGAGAGGCAATTGAGATCAAGCATCTTGCCCAAGGACACAACGTATATGAACTAGGCAGGAATCGAACCAGCAATCCTTGTTAATGTGTTGCCTTTCTGTATGTGTGTTTGTAATTTTGTCAGTTTACCTATCGAGAAACTTCTTAATAGGAACGAAACAGATTTATTATGTTTACTGCCAGCTAGGCGTGGCCCCAATGGCTGATAACCTCACACAACAATCCAAAATATAGTTATGATCCCAATTCAATGTTGTTTTGAGGGGGTGGGGAATGGGGTGATGCCAAACCCTGTCCCTATACCCCTATATATAGTGAATATAACTGAAAATTTTGTCGAGATTTCTGTATTTTTGTTATAATTTTTTTTTTTTTTTTTAATATTCTCGAATGGACATTTATAGCTTCTTCGTGATTCTTTTTTACATTGAGCCCATTTGGGTTTCTTGTCATTCAAGAAACGCAGGTATTTTCTGCCTATGTAAGCTTCAATCCCTTTAAGTACTTTATCTATATCTAATCCATAGGAATGTGATTTTAACCAGATAAGCTAACACTTAAATTACAATAAGCATCGATTTAGACCTACAATTCCATTCAGCTTCAGTTTTGCCTTTGGCATTGTATAAATCGTTACGCATGGGTGATCTAATATGGGGCAAGCCCCAATAGTGCGTGGGATCGATTTCAGAAAGCCTCATTGTAGCCGCTCGGAAGTTCCTACTTTACTTGAATGCGGCCCCGGCTAGTTTGTAATAGCTCATATGTGTACCAATTGCAAACATTATACAATAACCTGTCAATCTGTAAGTAAATGTTTACGCCAAATGCCTTCCACTTCTCAGTATCAGAATGCCCTTATTTACATGCTGGTATTCTAAACATAACGACGAAGACTCAAAATATTGGTTAATACAGCTATTTGCGGTTTTAGATTAACAATGCTGTAGGCATACCTATAATCCGTTCACTCCACACTGAATGAAATGTTATTGTTCCTTCGACTGTAGGCTACTGTGTGAAGTAACCACTACTAGCAGAGTTTGAACAAGGCGCCATGTGCCAATTTTAAGTTTGAGCTGGCGAAAGACGAACGTTATTTAAATATTCTTACGTGCACTGAGGGTCACATATGCAGTAATCCTTGAAATAAATGAAAATAAGACAAAGCTCTGTGAACAATGTCTTCGGCGTTTAATTTACTATCCGTGGATGCTTGATGGTGAAGTGTGGTTGTATTCCGTATATACCGTGGACAATTAAACGAACGTGGATTTCGTGCAACCAACCCAATACAAGGGAGTAATAGCCATTTCATATTGGACACTGGAGGTTGTATTCTAACCTGGAAGATTTCATAAAGCTCACAAGGGAGAATTTCGAGGTAAGTGTACAGGCTCAGTCGAGGTAACCCTGTTATAGTAGCGATAAGTATTACATAGTTGTATATGTATCTTTACACAATGAACGCAAAGTGAGATTCTGATGAAAAGAAGTTTCAATCAGGCTGAGTCTTAAGTCCGTCTGAACAGCTAACAGATGTGGATATAACTCCCATAGCAAGACTGACGGTTTGGAGGCTGTAGAATGCCCAGTAGGTTATTCATATTATACAACCAGGATACCGATATA
>KN882928.1:89553-109316 GCA_000934455.1 Apostichopus parvimensis
ATGCAATTAGCTAAATTTAGCCGATACCGGAAACATCTGCTGATAATATGATATCATATGATAATAGTGAAACTGGCAAAACATTGCACCAGATCACATCTTAGGACCTTTAAATGTTCAAAAATTTCTCAAAGGGGATAACCCCTCCCCTTAGACCCCTCACCCATATCAATCGCAAAATGTGCTCCCTCTTTGCAAATTCCTGGCTACGTTGCTGTTCCTCATTACTATTCAGTGTGAGTAGAGCTGTGAGGGATGCATGAATATTCATGACCTACATAATGAAGCTGTTTTCCCCTCATTTCATAATCCTTATTATAATATTATATTTATTATAATTATATTAATTATAATTATTATATTATACATAAGAGCAATAGAATGATTGATACCTTGTTCTCTTCTCATTATGTTTTCTTTTTCTATTTCACAGTCAACTATTTAGCTCCTGATTCGTTGCCACCGCAGCAACCACAAGTATCCCCAGATGGCACAAATCAAAATATAGGTAACCTGTTCCCCATTTGTCTAAGACTTAAAAATACCTTGATGCCCTAATACTCATTTACCTCTGGATATATAGGTTATAATATTTCCTTCATCAAGTGAATTGATAACTTTTGATTCACCATTTTCAAGTAGAAAATGATTATGTTACTTGTTTTGTCGTTTTTGGCCTCCCTTGTTCCTCTCCCGCCTTTGAGGGACTTGCCTTTGTTGTATGTTCTTTTACGTGTTGAGAAAAACTACTAGCCATGTGCCCACATGGTGTCATCTACAACAGACGAACAGGTAATCGAGAGACAAGATTTTCAGAGTAAGTCGTGGATTTTTCAGATTAACTTCACAACAGGAAACAATAAGCAGTGTAATACTTGTGTGAATTCCCTGAGTGGGTTCCTTGGAGAGTGACATGCTTAAAAAATGTGAATTTTTGGGGCAAGTCATCTTGTGGTGGTGTAATTTTAATATCTATTGTAATTAGCTGCTTTTGAATTGCATGCCTCCAGTTAATTTTGGAATGTTAAGAGACCAGAAATACAAAGAGAAACAAAAGACAAGAAACATAAAACAATAAGAGATGTTTATTTTATTTAGGAAGTTTTTGGTAAAGTGTTTTTCTGTCTTTGCTAGTGACTTGCTCAGAACAGCCGTGCATGGAAGATGGAATCTGTCAGGATAATGGGAACGGAGGTTTTGTGTGCATCTGCCCCCCTAACTTGACAGGGGATCGATGTCAGATCGGTGAGTTTATATCAACACCCTACCCCCCAAGTCCTCCCCCCCACCCCCTAAACCCATCCCGCCCACACACAAGAAAAATTCTGATTACAAAAGCTTTAAAGGAAATTAAGTTGTTAGTTTCCAACTTGATCTAAAAACATTTTGTTTTTTAACAAAATCTCCTTGGTTCCTGCAACATTAGGAAATATTGTTTGGTCCAGGGAAAGTTGAGGCCAAGAAATTATTGGGGGGAGGGGGAGGGGGATGGGGGAGGAGGGTGGGAGAGGAGACTGAAATGAAATTTACTGTAATTTGTTTCGATCTATGAGGTATTTTAGATACATGTTTTACCAGTCTAGTATTATTTTGAATAAAATTTGGTTCATAAATGAAGGCATGTTCTAAACTGATGTCATAATTTTTGTTCATAAATTAATATTTAATAATACTAAACAAATAATCAAGTGACCCTCAAATGCTACCATGTTCTAAACTGATTAGACTTCAAATGAAAAGTTCAGTGCAGCACAACTTATGCGCTATGTTTATTGCTAGTCGATTATAAGTCCATGATTGCAGAACCCAGGCATCTTACCCCACCGACCCCCTCCCCCCCACCCCATCAACCATCACATTTCTAAATGAAATGTTTTAGCTCTAATACAGCTTGTAGAGTGGTAGCCATGAAGTCTGCCGAAAGTATCTGGACACGTGCGTGGTGAATACAGGCAATCAGCAGGCATTAACAGATACTACCAGAAACATGATTGTTGAAATACTCAATTTTACTGGCATCTGTTTACCATCGTGCTGTTGTCCCTAGGTATAACACTACACAGGAATCTCATCAGTTGTGATATTGGTTTAAATGCTTAACAAAGAGCAACTTGAGAATATTTCCAGAACTTTGATCCATTTCCTCTCCTTTGTCCTGTGAAAATTAAAGTATCATCAACATCCCCTCCTCCTCCGCCTATCCATCCTTCCCCTCCCCAAACAGTTTATGAAAAAACAAGCACACCCATACTGGACATCAGCTAATTGTGTCCTAATAAATGTCACAAAACGTTTTAAAATATGATGATTTGAATGCTGCTGGGCAATATTTTCTCTTACGCTGCAAGTAATTTTTTTACTTTTCCTTGAAAAATTCATCATAGTGCATTGGTCAGATGAAATAGTTTCATTTCTTAAAGGAATATATATTGCATTTGACTTGAAGAGGCTCATGTTTCCTAGCTCTCTTCAAGATTTTTCATGAGATCTGTTTACCTGTTTCAAGATTATGTAATTTTTCATCATTTGCAAAACTAAAAAAAATCCTTAAGTTTAAGAAAGTACGGTATATGTACAGAGGAAGCAAGTGGTCAGAAAAAGTGTGAAGGAAAAAATTTCAAAATCATTCAAGAAAAACTGAGGATGCTGTTAATTTGCATTTGTTGTTTGAATATTCAAAATCAACAAACGTGAAATTATACGTTTCGCATGGACCTAAATAATTGTGCGGTATATTCCTTTATTTTGAAATGAATCTTCATTTTGTAAGTGGGCATTCTCTTTGCAAACTTTATCATGGGCTTTGGTTTATGTTCACCTATTCTTTGCATCTGTCATCTAAAGAAACTTTTTAACACTTATTGTTTTAGCTTTTGCTCAGAGAACTTACCTTTTTGGTTCTGCTATACATCTCAATCTATTTAAGCCTCTCTCCCCCTTCCCCCCACCACCACCATTAATCCCTTTCTTCTTTTGTAAGAAAATTTTCAATCTTTCTCTCCAAAACAACACAATTCTCTCAGAATAGCAGTAGTTTTAAAAATAATGCCTGTTTCATCCTATTCAGACTGCAGTCACTGGGTTTCCTTAGTATTTTCTGGATTTGTTCAAGACAGTATATTCTTTAAATGTACTAGGCCTAAGCATAAAGATTGACTAGCCTATGGTTATACTTTAAATGTACTAAGCATATCTACTGACTATAGCCTATGGTCTTATACTTTAAAAGTAACTGAATAGACCTAGCTATGCTAGCCTACCATGATAATTCAACCATATAGTTTACCCATATCTACATTGGCTTAAATCTGTTACTTAGTACTGTATTTCAGTCCACTTTCGTTCACACTTTTGCTTTACAAACCAAACAAAATGCAAATAATCTATTCACATTTTTGAGGTTATGTAGCTTCCTGCCTCTTAAAAGGGTGCCAGTCAACTGTTTTTAGCCCTTGAGTGGCAATTATGTGATAACTGTAATGAGTAATGAGTTCACTATAAACTTAAAACTGCAGTTTTAACAAACCAATTACAGGGAAATGAAATTTGCTTTTGTTATGATTTAAATTAGCAAGATTATTAACAAAAAGTCAGGTTTTGCTTTGCGCTCGTCAGTCGGTCTGTGCACTGCAAGGCTTAATTGTAAGGGTATGAGACTTGACTATCGAAACACTAGGACACAATGCATATGGGCAAGTGCTGTGGCCGAGTGGATAAAGGCGCTGGCAATTGAAGCAATGAGGCTTAGCAATCGGGAGGTTCAAAGGTTCGATCCAGGTCATAGTAAGGTGGGTTTCTCATCCAAGAGCTATCCACAGTTTTCCCATCTGAAATAACTTTCTAACTTGATGTTGAAGTGGAAGAGACCAGACATGAAAGATGTAATCCATAAGCCTTTGCCAGCTTCTCCCTCATTCATGGTCGCTTAAGCGTAAGAATAACTGCCTGATTATTAAAGGCATTGAAGACTCGCCCCCAACCGTGTGCGACCATCTGAAAAAGTTAACTTTCTGTTGTTTGCAAGTGACGTTTTGTTTGTGTCGCTACAAAATGCAGACAGTAATGAAACGTGATACCTTGTTATCTTTAACTGGACCTGAGATGTCCATTGCTGTATCATTTATACACTGTGCTGTGGGTATTGACGGCAGCTGTATGTACTGACTGTACACTAGTGTCTAATTACCGATGGTAGCAAGCTGTGTGTGTATTTTCTGAGATCGATGGTACAGTAGTGTTTAACACTTCTGTTACACCTCATTCGAAACTAGGTCAAATTACCGGCATAAGACGTTTCTTTTTGCGCCAGTCTTCACACCCTTTAAGTAAGCGTAAGAATAACTGCCTGATTATTAAGTCGAGCTTGCAGTTAACTTTACATGAAAATTATAGTCTAGTGCTGGTCCAAGCATTGCTATGAAAATGTCGGTAATGGATATTATGCTTCAGTAAACTCATAGACGGTCTCAAGGTATCTAAATATCTGTTATGACATGAATGTAACAGTCAGACAGGTTTTTTTGTCCTCTTTTCTATACATTAATGTGGAAGGGCTGGAGTGGGGGCAGGTTATTAGGTTGCAATATATTGCATTTCACAGATCTTAAGAAGAAATTGCCGCTAGTAGAGGACTCCTGTTTGATGTTTTTAAAGCGTTGCCAGTTGTCGTACATTCTTTATATAAGGGGTGATGGGCTAACGGGCAGGGGTAACCACATGTGTCGATATTCAATACCTCGACATAGGCAGATATTTGAGTTTATCTTTAGATTTAAATCTATTGTTGTCTTCATTTAGGCCAGAAGAACAAAATAGTAAATATTCCAAATAGATTTAAGTTTTGAAATAAGCATGAAGAATTATAATGCATAGTTGTAGTAAATTCTTTTCTCTTATGGCTGTAGCTTTAGAATTTGCTGATATAACTTTATATCAAGCAGTCTTAGTTTTCCTTATTATTATTATTATTATTATTATTATTATTTTTCATTCTTTTTTAACTTTGTTTCGGCTAATTCAATTGTCCAATGCACTATGGTAGTACAGTATTGTTTGGTCATTTTCAATGGAAAAGGGTAAAAAAACAAAATCCAAGACTCAAATGAGATTACAGGGGTGGAGAGGGGTGGGTGAAGGGGGGGGGGAGGGTTTGACCAAGGGGAGTGGGACTGAAAATTTTGAGGTTCCTAATATCCCCCTTAACATAGGATACTGCCTTCCTCCCTAAATCCATTCTCCCTTGGAAGAAACTGTGGAAGGAAAAAATTGCCCAATAAACATTACTAGGGAAAACATGTCATTTTCTGCAAATATATATATAATGGTACTCCAGCATACTGTAACTTTAGTCATATCTGAAATTATTTAAAAATATGACAACAATCCTTTGTTCATTGTTGTTGAGTTTGTAGTTGAAGCGATAACGGAAATTACAAAGTGCATAATGAGACGTGATGCACAGTAACAAATTTGTCAAAACTCAGACAGTGTTGTCTGCATCAGATCTAACACTAGAACTAGTCTAACCATGTGTGGCAGATTAATTAACAAAGAGTTAATTGATCTCATTAAGTTGATCTGGCCTTAGTGTAAACTGCATCTTCCACAAGTTTGGAAACATTTCTGTCTGACTCATATATAAATGTCTGAGTTATGATATATGAAAATCCATACTAATAAATTGGACTAAACCAAAGTCCCCTACCCCTACAAGTCCCCTAACACCGCAAGTCCCTAACCACCTTTTCTGTCACTCAGTTATAACTCACTATTAAAAATTTGATAATAACTTCTTGTCCCACTCCATGAAACAATAAGCCTTCTTCCCCGCATCTCGTGACAAGTATTTTGGCTGGCATGCACCGATACTCGTTCAAGTATTAGTCAGCTGATCGAATCGTAAACTTTTACGTGAATATTACTCGTTGCATCTCGAAGAAGTGGCCCAGACCGAAATCGGTGAGGAATTAGCTTTTGTTTCTCTTCGTAATAAGATTTGTAATGTAGAATTATCACTTAAAATCATTCCATAGGAAGGAAAGCACTAATCGGCCTAAGCTCTAGGCTATTTAAATTCAGGCTTAATTATATTTATTTCTCAACTTTTTCTGCTTGTTCCAAAAGTTACCTAAAGAGGTATTTGACAATTTGAACTTTTTTTTTTTTTCTTGGGAATTTGAAGCTTTTTTTTGACATTTGAATTTGAAGATTTGGGTAGTTGGCATTATTGCTTTATATCTTTGTGATATAAAGATGAAATCTCTTCTGAAACTATTTGCTGCACACCGGTGGTCCAGAATTGTACTCTTGAATTCAAATTTTGGAAAGGGGATTTGTCAGAGAAGTTTAATGACCAGTCACAAAATCGGAAGGAAAATATTCTTTTCTGCAGACTAAATTGCTGCTGTAAAGAAAGTTAACTTAGTTTATACAGTTCATAAGCATTTGGGTGTCCAACTATTGGACTTTAGCTCCGCCCCCCTTTATTTTTAGCTGTCCATATTTCTGAGTTTGGTTTGAACATTTCTTCCAACAATTCTACTAATCTGCCTCTGCACTTATTTTTTTTGCCTTACGAACATACATATTCTGATGTTTTCTTTTTCTGTTTTATCATTTTTTTTGGCGGGGTGGGAGGGGGTGTGGTTTCGCATTATTTTAATCTATTGTTATGTAAATTGTTTTGTGATCTAATTTCATCTTTCCCTCCTATTGGTGTCTTTTCTCTTCATCCTTCCTTGTATTTGACTTATAATGCAAATTGACCAAAATTATGTGAAGATTTGCTGGCAGGTGCATAGATTAAAAGCATCACAAATGGGCCCTGGATAACTATCGGAAAAGGGGGGGGGGGTGAGTGAGGAAGGTGGTAAGTGGGGATGAAATTTATGAAATTTCGTAGGCTATTAAAAATATGGATAAAATGTTTGGGTGGATTTTTCATTTCCCTCTGGCCAAGGAGATTTCGAAAACACTAAAATTTGGTCAAAATTTTTCGTAATTTAGAACGCTTTACCGGCACCTCTGTATCACATTGTTTATATCATCTTTTCCAGAAACAACAACTTGACTTCCACTTTCACAGTTGATGGCTAAAATTAATTAATCCCACAAGAATTATTATTAAAACATTCGCATCCCATCTCTACTTCAATTTCTGTCATTTTTATATACAGTATATGACATTGAATTTTTTTATATTTTTTTGTAGCTTTAACATGCCCCTCTCTTGATCCCCTGGGTAATGGGGTCATATCTTGCACAATGGGGAGGACCGTGTACAGCCGTTGCAGTCACACATGCAATACAGGCTTTTTACTTCTGGGATTGATGGATAGGACTTGTGGTGAAGATCAGAGATGGACAAACATCGCTCCAATTTGTGAAAGTAAGTGTTTTAACAATACGGCTAATTTTCTCAGAGCCCCAGCATCATATTTAAGAAGGTTCAACTTAAGGCAGATGGTTATTGGAAAAGTTTTTTAGTTTTTTTTACCTCTGCTAGGACAAGCTGTTTGTTGATTCAAGCTCTTTGATATGATTGTTACTGTGGATAATGTAAACAGCTTTTCCCAATATTAGCATATGTTGTAAAATTAATCTTTTTTTGTGAGATTGATAAAATGTAATCCACAAATCTGAAACAATTTAGCATGAGTGTAAACTCTTTGACATAGTTGAAGATCAATTGAATTATCATTAAAAGATGTTTTTTTTCTTATGCGGCTACAATTAAAAACATGTCTTAGTCAAGATAACATAAAGCTTCATCAAGCCATTCAAATTATTATAGTAACTTTTAATGCCAATCCCAGATTGAAATGTTTAATGCCCACCCCAGACTGAAACGTTTAATGCCCACCCCAGACCAAATGTTTAATGCCAATCCCAGGCTGAAACATTTAATGCCCACCCCAGACCGAAACGTTTAATGCCCACCCCAGACCGAAACGTTTAAAGCCAATCCCAGATCAAAACGTTCAATGCCCACCCCAGACCGAAACGTTTAAAGCCAACCCCAGACCAAACGTTTAATGCCAATCCCAGACTGAAACGTTTAATGCCCACCCCAGACTGAAATGTTTAATGCCCACCCCAGACCGAAACGTTTAATGCCAATCCCAGACTGAAACATTTATCGCCAACCTCTTAAGCATCACATGTCAACCTTAAAAACTTAACTATTTAATACAAACCTCAAAATTTAAGCAGTAAATTCCAGTCCCAAACTGAACCATGTAACGCCAACCAAAACTTCAACTATTATTTTAATCTTAACCTCAAACTTTACCCATTGAATACTAACCTCCAACTAAGCATTGATACCAAACTTAAAGAGGGTTCTATGTTTGATGTAATGTCACTCCATTCCCTCAATGTTTAAAAATGCTTTGTAAAAGTCAAAAACAGAAAATAACGTCAGAAACCTTTAAAATAATTTTGAGCATGCTAACTTTGGAAGCCATCGATAATTTTGCATTTGCTTGTTTTGTTTCTACTTTCAGTGCCTGCTTGTTCCCTTCTACCAGACGTTGAGGGGGCTGTGAAGTCGTGCTCACGTGAAAATGCCCTGCAAAGTGTTTGCACCTATCGTTGTGAAGATGGGTCCACTTTACAACAGGGGGGATTGTTTGTGGTTCGGGTTTGCCGTGAAGGTGGTCTGTGGACAGGATCACAACCAGTCTGTTTGTGTAAGTAGTCGTGATTAGTAATTTACAGTAATAATTAGAGGAAGACATTTTAAAAGAGATCTTTTGCAGGCCCAAGCCGATTGCTTTAATTGTGAAATTGCTGAGCACTCTGTGTATCTGTCGGTCAAAACGAAATGCTCGTAGCAAAACATCCTCGTAACAAAACCACATCCTTGTAGCAAAACCACAACCTCGTAGCAAAACCAAATCCTCATAGCAAACTTCATACACGTAGCAAAACCACATCCTCGTAGCAGACCACATCCTTGTAGCAAAACCACATCCTCGTAGCAAAACCACATCCTCGTAGCAAAACCACATCCTTGTAGCAAACTCCATACACGTAGCAAAACCACATCCTTGTCGCAATCCCCATACACATAGCAAAACCACATCCTCGTAGCAAAACCACATCCGCATAGCAAACCACATCCTCATAGCAGAACCACATCCTCATAGCAAACCACATCCTCATAGCAAAATCACATCCTTGTAGCAAACCCCATACACGTAGCAAACCACATCCTCATAGCAAACCACATCCTAATAGCAAACCACATCCTCATAGCAAACCACATCCTCTTAGCAATATCACATCCATGTAGCAAACCCCATACACGTAGCAAAACCACATTGTAGCAAAACCACATCCTCATAGCAAAACCACATCCTCATAGCAAAACCACATCCTTGTAGCAAAACTACTTCCACTAGCATTTTCTAGTACGCTATCAAGAAAGATTTGGATTTTTTTTTAATTTGGTGATACTTTCAATTTTCTCAAGGAAAATAACAAGAATCTCATTTGGGTGAAATTCTAAATACAGAGAACATTGACAGCTAATCAAGCAATCCAAATATATCAGCGCCCTGGAGTAGGGGATGGTTTGGTCAGTCAAACTTATAGTTTACATGGGATCAATCATATCTCAAGTTTAGGGACAAAATATTGAGATGTTGTTCTCAACTAATTAATATTGTGGAATATTTTTTTTAACTTTTATAATGTCTGCCACTAGGATAATACCTCTAAGTTTGCTTTTTTATGATTATAATTCTTTTTCCAACAGGATCATTAAGAAGTGTGTCCCTTTTTCACCACACAAATATTTTAGAGTAAAATGAATTATTTTATTTATTTATTTGTGTGTTTGTTTGTTGTAGCGTTAGAGGGATGTTCAAAATACTACCACAATATCAGTTTACATGATTAACACATCGCAATCCCTAACCTAGGTCTGCATTTCTGCAACTTAATAATACTTACTAGGTTCTTATGACTATAATATCTATGGGTTAATTAAATTGTGTAAAGGTAAGAGGGCCTGAATGACCAGTAACAGTTACAGAAGGGACAAATACATACACAGAGCACAGACAGATTAATGAGTAAGGCGAACACAAAAAGAGAAAGATGTAAAGAGGATTAGTAGAGAAGGGATAGAGAGAAGAAAGAAACTAACAGGGGGAAGAGGAGAGGTAGGAGATAAACTGCAGAGGGACAAAGAGAGGATTATGGGAAGAGGTAGTGAGTAAACTAGAGAAGGAAAAAGACAGAAACGTGTGGAGAAAAAAGGGTGGAAGAGAGCTACGAAAAGAGGAGTGACGAGAGGTGGGGGAACCAGAAAAGAAAAACGAAATGAAAAAAAAAAAGAAGGGGAGAGATGGAAAGGGGTGTGGTGGTGAAGGGAGAAGAAACGTTAGTCATGTCCTTCCTGAATGGTTAATTAAATTATAATAGTGACAGGCTCATCACTTATATTGACTCAAATATTTGTTAAATCTGGTGAATGACATTGTAAGTTAATTAAATACCTCAATTTCAAGTTCTTGACTTTGGTTATCTAAGCATTTGGTCTTTGAGTTGTATGTGTGAACTTACAGTTTGACTTCAAAAACTTGTAACTATTAGCACACCTTGAACTAATTGGCTGTCACAATGCTGGCAAGTTGCCATGGTTACAACTATCTACAGTGTCATGCACCTAACCATTGCCTTCCCTCAATTTTCTTTTTCATGTTTCAAACTGCCAGACCACCTAATTTAATGTCACATCAGGCATTTTTAATGTTTCCCAACATTCTGTTCTCTCTGACGTGTGTTTCATTGTCCTTTGTGTACAGCCGGTGGTTGCAGCACCCTGATTGCACCATCCAACAGCGATCTCATTTGCACCGACCAATCAAATCCCGGCAGCGCCTGCGTGTTATCCTGCAATGATGGTTTCAGTATAAGCAACAACTTTGGTCAAGTACGACGGTGCCTCGATTCGGGCCGTTGGTCTGGCAGCCCTGCTTCGTGTTTGCGTGAGTTTTTCTATGACATTTTTAAGTCAAGTTTCTCACCCTTGTAAATTTTTACTCCCGTTTTGCATTTAAACGTGGCTGTCAACATGCATTATCACATTATTCAGCCAACCTTCTTTATGTCTAGGTCTGCCAGATAGTCTGACAATCCAGCACACTGCCCTCTCTCCCTGTGAGGACATCTTGCTGAACGCATGGTATGTCCAGCATTTCTGATGGGAAAGGAGATCTGAAAGCAAAGTGAACAGTTTTTTTTATGAAAATCCTAAAGCTCAACATTTACAGCTATATCAGCAAATGTTTACATAGTAGTGGCACTCCTTGGTAAAGATGCCTTTGCACATAATTTATATGGGATTTATGTTGCAGGTATACATATGTCCCCACTGAACAGAGAGCTGAAGATACATAGAAAAGAAAAAAAGGAACATTAATAGTTTAAAAATGATTCTGGAAGTAGCATGAAGCTAGTTAAGACCTTGTCACTTCTGAAATGGTGTGAAGAAGGTGATATAAAATTTCTTCCTTTCATTTCTCCAGCCATAATATGTCAGGATCTCCCCCCTATAGCGATGGGGGTCATAACATGTTCAGATGGTAACATTTTCAGTAGCGTCTGTGTCTACACATGCAATGAGGGATTCTTCATCACAGATCTGAACAGTCAAAACCGTGTTTGTATGGATAATGGCCTCTGGAGTGGACAAGAGCCAACATGTGAACCTAATACCGGAGGTGAGAACAGTAATAACAACAGTAACTAAAACAATAACATGAACAACACTAATAACAACAGTAACAAACTCAATAACATTTGTAACTAAAACAATAATGTTAAAATAAGTACAATAACATACACAACACTAATAACAACAGTAAAAAAAACAATAACATGAACAACACTAATAACAACAGTAACAAAAACCAAATAACAATAATAACAACAAGAACAACATTATAAATACAACAGCAATATTAGCAGTAACAAATACAACAAGTACAATAACAATAAAATAATAATAGTAAGAACAACAAAGACAATGCTTAAAACAACAAAGCTGTTAACAATAGCAACAAACAGTAATAATAACATGAAGAACATTCATAATAGTATGAAAAACAACAAGTACAATAAAAATAACAACTACAGTGTAATAACAAGCAGTACAATAATAAAAACAATGGTAACAATAATAATAACAGTGTGGATGTGGTGTGGTGCAAAAACAGCTTTGGAGTTGAGTGTAATTAACCTCAATTCAATCCTCAAATGCCATAAAATCTGTTTACTTCTTTTATTTCAAACAATGAACAATGAATTCAAAATTTTTTTTTCACACTGATATAATAAGTGTCCCGGTGCAAAACTGTTGATTCGTTGACTGTTGATTCGTTGACTGTCGATTCGTTACTTCGTTTTGGTGAATCATGTCAAAGCTGGTGTCTTAATTGTAGTTATTGCTAATTAATTTTGAGTGTCGCTTGGTATGGTTAACTAACTTGGTAAATTAGTTGTCACATTAAATGGCCGGAAAGTTGCTTTGTTTTTACTGCAATGGAATTTACAGCTGATTCCCTATTCTAGATTTGCCAAGCTTAATGTGGCCTTTGATGGAGTTTTTTTGTTTGTTTTTTTGTTTGTTTTTTTGTGTCTCATCATCATGACTTCAAACAGTTTCACAGTATAACTTTAGTGGTCGCATTTTGTGAAGCATTTTCGAAGGCTCTGCATATTATTCTCTCATTGACGATTATAGTTTCCTGTGTAGAAAACTCCTATACATCTTTCACTTATAAAGCAACTTGACCATGTAGTATAGCATTATGCGATGCAATACTGGATACAGTATTCCGTGAGTCTGCCAAACTTACTTAATAATCAAATAATGGATTAAAATTGATTTCTGTTTCATATTGGCTGCCTCCTAGGATTTCTTCACTGAATGAAAGGGAGGTTTTGAGAGAACGATGATTCCTCACGATTCCACAAAACAAATCAAACAGTTTTAATCACATACAGTATCGAAGTCATATTCGAGAGTAAATGTCGAATTCAAACCTTTTTGTTCATTTCCTTAAAACTATCGAATGAAACAATGAAACGTTTGACTATTCAATCTACCAAACTGCATTGTAATATTTCTTCAAATAGAATGACATGGGGGGGGGGGAAGAAAAAAGCTGGGTTGAGCTAACAAACCTTTTTCTGTTTCATCGTCAGGAAATAACGTCACCTGTCCGGAATTAGGTCCTGTTGTTCAGGGCAGTATGGTCTGTACTAACAATTTCTTTCAGGGAAGCACCTGCATCTACACATGTGAGGCAGGCTTCAATTTAATTGGTGGTAATTTCTTACAATGTGGTGACAATGGAGCATGGGACCAAACACCTCCAACATGTGAAGGTAAGATTCGGGTAGACTAGAATAAAATAATAAATCAAATCAAGAGAATGTTGAAAAACTGCTGACGACAGTTGCATGAATGGGAATTGAAATTAAAGTTCTTTGGAACTTTGGTTTTAATTCTCTCAATCTACTGTTCCCTTTTATACTTTTCAATTTTCAAACTATATATTATGCATTTATCCATTTTAATACAACATTCAGTGCATCTAAAGTTTCATAGTTGAGAAGTCACACATATATGTAAGGTTAAAGGTCACAAACCATGTTCATTGATTGCAATATGTTAGGCCTACTAGCCTAACATTCAAAATCCAATAGACCAATGAAATTAAACACTAGTATGCACATTTTATTGGGTAATATCAGTTGCCTTTAAAAATCATAACTATACGATGGCAAACATTTTTCCAATACTCTTTGTGGAAAGCATTTTTTCAAATTCTCAGTTCACAACTTTAATGCGAGGATACTAAAGTGAATATTGATCCCAATTTTCTCTCTTACTTTCACAGTTCCAGAAGTGGTATCTTGCCCTATTCTTGGTACCCTCGATGGAGGTAACATAATGTGCACCAATGGAGAAGCTGAGGGCAGTGTCTGCATCTACAGGTGCAATGAGGGGTTGGTCCTCAGCGACCTCCTGGCGACCTCTGCCATCAGAACGTGCGGAATAGATAGACAGTGGACTGGAATGGATTTGACGTGCACAGGTATCTTACTGCATGACCCTACATGGCTAAGGATTGTTAGAAAAGATGTTACAAGTATGCACAGTTGAGATACCTGGCTGACACATACAAACATTCTGGAGTTGTGTTGCTATAGCAACACTCACTAGACTTTTATGTCTAGTTCTGCAGGTATCTTTCTGCTTGACCCTACATAGCTAAGGATTGTTAAAAAAAAATGTTACAAATATGTACAGTTGAGATACCATTGGCTGACAGATAAATACAAACATTCTGGAGTTGTGTTGCTATAGCAACACTCACTAGACTTTTATGTCTAGTTCTGCAGGTACAACCGTTTTGGGGTTTTTGTTAACAATCCATGATCAGTTGTGAAATGGAGTCTGGGTTTTCCCTAGATTTTGCTAACTTACATGAGCATGCACAATTATAAAAAATTGTCTGTATTTGAAGATAAATGGCGGATCAATTAGTTTAAAAGCTAGGCCAGGTGGGGCGGAAAATTGTTCAGGCGGTGTATTTAATATGTTAAGATGTTTGGAACCGATTGCTCAGGCATATATGGTTGGGTTGGACGTATGCTCACTAATTAGTGTTGGGCTAGAATATATGCTATGGTAACTACAAATATGGTACCACTTTACTGGAGGTACCCATCAAAAACAAGTTTTGTTTCCACAAAGGAGATTGAAAGACCTTTGAACTTAGACCACTCCCCCAACGTAGACCACTCCCCCAACTTAGACCACTCCCCCAAGCCACCAAATAGTGTTGTCCTTTCTTTACACCAAATATGGTCACCCTAAAGTCCTTTTGTATCATAGTAAGCCTCCCTGTTGTATGATATCTGCTGGCAATCCGTGTTGGCAAGATGTGTGCTATTGTTATCAATTTCACCATAGTCATTTCTGTCATAGAGTTTGATTTGAATTTCTTGAATAAATAAATAAAGCATCTCTCATGAAAAAAAAACAATTTTACTATAAAGGTACAGAATGGTTCTTGAGATGTGTATCACACTCCTCAATATGTTACTTTCCAGTCTGATCACAAACATGACCTTCGACCTTAGTTAACTTCAGACCATTGGTTCCCTCCCGTAGGTGTGACTTGCCCAGTACTCTCTGCAATTACCGATGGCACCCTCGATGCTTGCACCAATGGCCTCGATTTAGATAGCTCATGTACCTACAGTTGTCTTACGGGATTTAACCTTATCGGCCCAACCACAAGGCTCTGTCTTCCAACTGGGATATGGACGGGCATGGAACCCTCCTGTCAAGGTAGTATCCTTGATTTGATTTTGATTGATTGATTGATTGATTGATTGATTTGATTGATTTGATATTAAAAATCTTGGAAAAGGAATTTTTTTTTTTGGGGGGCATATGATTAATATTGAAGTAGGTTAAGAAATTAAGTGTCTAGATGGTAAATCGTGTGGAAATGAATCAATTTAAAAGAATTCCCTGCTACTTATTGTATGTTTTGTGTAAGTTGTCTTTAATACTTGACCAATTAACACAGTTGAAATATTTTAAGTAGAACTGGAAAACCTTCCTAGACCTATTGACCAACAAACACAGGTTTTTTTTGTAAATTTCAAGAATGACAGATTTTCTATCAGTGCGAAATTACATGTCAGGAGGGAATGGAGATGGGAGGGTGGGGGCCCAGGGGGGGGGGATTTTAGTTCATATTATATGTCGACATAATGTTTAACATTCAAACAAAAGAATGAAGAAAGAATCATGAGTGTAAGAATTCTGTAAATCGTTAAAATGTCTTTTTTTTCTTTCTCTGTCAATTGTTTCAAACATTACATTCTTCAAAAATTAACTGATATGAAAGACTTCTGTGGATGAACATAACTTAATATTGCTACTCTTCAGAATTTGGTGAATAACAAATTTGTGTCTTTCTCGTCTGTCCTGGTCACTCAGTTTTAAACTATAAAGTATTTTTAGCAAGAGAAGGAACATCTGCTCACACAATTATTATTAAAAACTAAAAGTGCATAATTTTCAACTTGAAAAATGTTCATATCTGTTGGAATGTTTTTCTATAATTCATGGTGAACGTTAAATATTTGCTAACATGTCGACACCCTTTTCTGTGCCAGCTATAACCTGTCCTGTGCCACCCTCAATTCCTAACGGGTCCTTCACATGCGACCAAGGGTTTGATTTTGGCAGAAGCTGTTCGTACGTCTGTGACGTGGGCTTTACTAACCTCAATACGTTATCGACGGTATTGACGTGCGGTGAAAACGGTGCATGGATTGGACAATTCCCATTTTGTGGTGGTAGGTTTGCCTCTTCGAAACGATTACACTGTATTTTGCCATTCGTTGTGGATTATGCTTGAGGTCATGGGTGCGCAAGGGTGTGGGACCTGGCCAGGAGTAGTTTCTGTTGCCCGCCTGCCATTCATTTCAAAATCCCTATTCATGATATCCGTTGAACCTAACAGCAAGGGATAACATGAATATGTGGCACGGTACTTTAGGGAGGTTTGAAATTACGGTCTACGTATGATGGGATATTTTAACAAAAAAGATGGATAATACACACGTAGCACTTTCTGATCTGTTATTCCCCATATAATATAACAATTCCAGGTTATGTTGCTGGAGTGTGCATCCTTAGTTGTTGTAGCATGGTCAGTGGGTACAAAGTTCACAGTGGCCATTTATAGATAAAGTTCTTATTTTTTTGTTGTTGGTTTAATCTAGTCATCACCTGTCCAGTGCTTACAGCATCCAGCAGCAGTACCTTCCAGTGTAGTCAAGGGTTTCTTATTGACAGTGTGTGTACCTACCAATGTAGGGAAGGATTTACATTCTCGAATCAGTTGAACACAGTTCGAACCTGTGGGGCGGACGGCCAGTGGATCGAAAATGAACCCTCTTGCATCGGTAAGGAACCCATAATATATTAAGCAGATTGTTTTATTCCTATGATTTCTATTCCAGGAGAAGTAGCTAGAAATTAAAGTGGTTGCATTTCCTTGAAACTATATAGATATGTAACAGTTGTCTAATAATTGTGTCCGAGAGAATGTAAAGATAATAAATATACATACTACAGAAATGAACGTTGTATGTGCAATATTCTTCCACCTAGGGACACGATCTCTCATCTTCTGAGAATACTTTACTGTAAATGGAACAATCGTTGTAATGCTCTTCCAGTCTGACAACATCCTCCCTTTCCCCTTTCCATCTCTCTGACTTTCCCTGAAATCACTGTCTCTACTGATTTATTGTTCTAGAATATTCTTCAACTATTCCACTATAAATCCACCCCATTCAGCAATCCTCCAAACCAACCCCATTATCTCTCCTCCCCTGAAGTAATCAGTAGAATTAAATTAATGAAATTACTCATACTTTAGTCGTTGCAAACTGTTTGAATTTGACCCTATGCCCACCACCTCCGCCCCCTCACCCCCCTCTTCATCAACTTTCTACATCCACCCCACCTCCCTAAAGTTGTAACCATTATTATAACAAATGTCAAATTGGTTTTAACCTGTTTGACCCACCCTTATTTCCTTATCTCTCTTCATTAATGGTGTAATCATTTCTAATTCTTTCACACCGTCTATACACAGCTGTGGTGTGCGACACCCTCCCAGATTTAATTAACGGTGTCATGATTACTAATTCTTTTACACCGTCTATACACAGCTGTGGTGTGCGACACCCTCCCAGATTTAATCAACGGTGTCATCATTACTAATTCTTCCACACCGTCTATTCACAGCTGTGGTGTGCGACACCCTCCCAGATTTAATTAACGGTGTCATGATTACTAATTCTTCCACACCGTCTATACACAGCTGTGGTGTGCGACACCCTCCCAGATTTAATCAACGGTAATACAGTGTGTAGCAACATGAATAACTACAACAGCCTCTGTGCCTTGTCCTGCAATGCTGGCTTTGATCTGACGGGATCCTCGTCTCGACAGTGTCTTCCATCTGGACTGTGGAGTGGAACGCAGCCTACCTGTGGACCTGCAGCTCCCTCAGGTACTAAATCTCTGGATTTATTTATAACTTTATGTTGAAAAGTAAGTTGGCCTGACGTTTCGATCCTAGCAGGATCTTCTTCAAAGGCTTAATGACAAGTAACAGTAACAGACGGGACAAAAACACGCACAGAATACAGACAGGTTAATGAGCATGGTGAACACAAAGAGATAGATGTACGGGGATTAGTAGACAAAGAGTGGAGAGAAGAAAGAAAGAAACCAACAGGGGAAGAGGAGAGGTAGGAGATAAACAGTGGAGGGACAAAGAGAGGATTAAGGGAAGGGGGTAGGGAATAAACTGGAGAAGGACAAAGACAGAAAGGTGTTTGCTAACAGTTTTATTTTACTTTGATTATAACTTTATGTTATTAGATTTAGTGTCGCATTCATGAAAGGGTGTCAAAGTGATGGGAAGGGACGCCTGGGGGTACAGGGAACGCCTGGGGGGATGCCTGGGGGTCGGAGCTTCTGGAAGGGAGGGACCATCAACGTAACAGGGGCTAAAGATGCATAGCAAAGAAGAGAAACAGTGTTATCTCGTTTGATGCTCTAAATCTATTAATGGTGTTGGAGACCAAGACCAGAATATCCCAGAAATAAAGAAATACAACCTTATGGAAAAATCCCCCATACATTCTGTCTGTAAAAATAAACTTGGTTACAAGATATTACCATGCACATCCCCCATTCTAGCAATAAACCAACATTCACTGACTATTATCAGTAACAATAGTCATTGCTCACGGACAGAGTTGTTGTTGCCACCCTGCAAATTAAGTAGAAAAACAAATGATTTAAAATGATCGCTGTGACTGAGAAATCACAGGAGTGTTCCCTTCGCTTCTCAAAGTAATCAAGCTTTCTTAACTCTTGTCGATTTTGTTTACCATCATGGTCTCCTGGTTACTGAAGTTTATAATTATTATATGAGTCTTATACAACTTTATATTAGATTAATGTGCAATATTTTCTTTGGCAAGCAAGCTTACCCTAACAGGGCATGTGAGCTTGAAATTACAACCTCTCTCTCTCTCTCTTTAATGTAACATTATTTATTCAAACAAGAAAGAAAAATTTATTTCTATCGTTACAGTTGCCCAGTTTATGCCATGAAGAGTAAAAAGTTGCGTTTTTAAATTTTCGTTTTGTGTTGAATTTTAACAATTTTGGCGATGTCATACATGACTTCCACATGGAGGAGGAGACGGAGGAGGAGGAGGAGGAGGGCTTCAAGTGTAATCTCTTTCATTGACCACCAAACTCTGTAGTCAAATAATTATGAATCTATAGCAGGACGATCCGAAGGATATATCGATCACAAGAAGTTGATTACGATAACTTTGTGAGAGCTAGAATTTTCTGGCAGCATTTTTTTGTGTAGTCCAATGATTATAAAGACACATAGATATCTTGGTTAGATAGAAGGGCAGGCCTGATGTTTGGGGTGGGGGGGGGTGGGGGAAGGTCAGAGGACTATAGCTTTAGTAATAGCTACAATAATGCAAATTTCTTAACCAACACAATTACACTTTGAAATAAAATGTTAACTTATCATCTAGCTAAAAGTTTGTTCCAAAATCTTCATTTTATATTTTTTTCCAATACTCCTTCATTCAGTTTGCCCAACATTGCC
>KN882928.1:110071-121360 GCA_000934455.1 Apostichopus parvimensis
ATGTGACAGCAGTCTTTATATTATTCAACAACATTAAGGAACCTTCGGTGACTACATTTGACATAATTCTTGATATTATTCAACAACATTAAAGAACCTTCAGTGACAGCATGTGACATCAGTGTTTATATTATTCAACAACATTAAGGAACCTTCAGTGACAGCATGTGACAGCATTCTTGATATTATTCAACAACATTAAAGAACCTTCATTGACAGCATGTGACAGTAGTGTTGATCTTATTCAACTACATTAAAGAACCTTCAGTGACAACATGTGACATCAGTGTTTATATCATTCAACAACATTAAGGAATCTTCAATGACAGTACGTGACAGAAGTGTTTATGGTATTCAACAACATTTAGGAACCTTCAGTGACAGCATGTAACAGCAGTGTTTATATTATTCAACAACATTTAGGAACCTTCAGTGACAGTATGTGACAGCAGTGTTTATATTATTCAACAACATTAAGGAACCTTCAGTGACAGCATGTGACATCAGTGTTTATATTATTCAACGACATTAAATAACCTTCTGTGACAGCATGTGACAGCAGTTTTTATGGTTTTCAGCAACATTAAGGAACTTTCAGTGACAGTATGTGACAGCAGTGTTTATGTAATTCAACAACATTGAAGAACCTTCTGTGACAGGCCAAAATGTTCCATGCTTAAAATGTTGGAACTAACTTGCTGTAAAGATTATTGAGCTTGAGCAGTGACCATTTTTTGATTTTCTAGAATATATCTAAGCAATACCGGTGATAATTACTGTTTATCTTTTCACTTTACTACCCCTAGCTGTCTCACATTCCTTAGTCTTGCCCTTCAAACCTGACTTTAAATTGAAAAGCTTTAAAGTGAAACGTTACTTCGTACCAATATTTAGTGACAGGTAAAAAGAAATGGCATGCTCTTCCTTGTGACAACATTTTAACCCAAATATTCTCTCAAAGCTCTCTTGAAATATTCTCTTAAACAGCTTAAAATTTCCAAACATTTTGTAGTTTCTGAGTAGTGTGGACATTGCATATTTCAACAGTTGTTTTTGGGTCATAATATATGATCATTTTAAATAACTTAAAGGCAACCATTTTCATTATGTATGCAAGTCGACATTTTGATGGGGACATTCTCTGAATATTTAAAAGTGAATTTTTTACTTTTTACGCCAATGGTCATATTCAAATTGATAGATATTATTAACAAAACTGAACACAAACATTTCATCCATAATTGTGTTTTTGGTACATAAATGTTGTCCACAAATTTGGCTGGGACATGAAAGAGCCTTTATTGGCCCTGTAACACCTTTAATAGTTTGGTGATAATGAAATAGTTTAATAGAGAAACATTTGGACAACGGCTGATGTTTTTTGTTTCTCTACCCAGTATCATCTTGCCAGGAGCTGTCCCTGCCATCCAACGGTAACATTGCCTGCTCAGATAATAACAACATCAACAGTTTGTGCATGTATTCATGCAATGATGGATTTATTCTTGCCAATGGTCAGCTGTCCAGAGTCTGCCTGTCTAGCGGTCAGTGGAGCGGTTCTGCTCCGTCATGCAACAGTGAGTATAACTTTTCAACATTTTAGCTTTCAAAACTGAATAATTCAATAAGATTTTCCACAAAAATATCCGTGATTTCTTTTCTACCTCCGAGATTAACACCTCTCAATTTCCGTGAATTTCTAACAACAGCGTTTTTTCATTTGATCCATCGTTCGCATGTTTTTCATTACCTATCGATATCCAACCTGCAGGGGGACAAAAACTATTATCCTAATACACTGTAGCATACGCAAACGGGGGTCTATGCCGCAATTTTTGCAAAGTTCCGTGATTTTGTTTACCCGAGGCTCATGCCTGAAAACTCCCAGATGAAGTCATTTTGAAATTGACAAATGGCCATTCTACAATTTCCAAATATAGGGATTGTGAAAGATTGCTGTAACTTTTCACTATAGTGGGAAATGTACCACGCACAGCCTTCCCACAATTCCATGCTTGGTTTAGGCCAAGGTAATTAGCATAAATATACGTTAGGTTAAACATGAAACCACTCTGTCCAGCTAGTATTTTACACAAAATTCTATTGGTCAGTGAGTACATATATGTATCCAGAACCAATGACACTTACCATGTCGTTTTAATATGATCAGTGGCTTACAACTCACATATTACCCCAAACAGGGAAGTTATTGTTTAATAGTAACAACAATCAAATCTTTCATTTCATGCATTCATTATTTTTTCCAAAATAAAACAAAACTGATCGGCAAACTGCTTATCCACTAAAAAGCCTGTGTAAGAGAATGTGTAAAAGTAAAAAAGACGTTTCGATCCTAACAGGATCTTCTTCAGAAGATCCTGCTAGGATGACATTGTAAGGTTTACAGGAAATTTATAAAAAGTTCAAAAAAATTATAACAATAAAGAACATTAGCAATGCAGGTTAAGACAAATAAAAGTATAAGAAACTAAGAAAAAAGTAACCAACCATAAAATTTGTAACAAAAGTTATCGAAAAGCTACAATAAAGGATTTAAGGAGCCATTCTGTACAAAAAGGGCTGCTCTGTAAATAAAAGAATTCTTAAAGAGTAATATTCGAAAAGATGGAGTGATATTTGGATTTCTTAAATGATGATCTGTTTTATTGCTTAGAGAATTAAGATCGAAGTGTAGAGCATAGTGCTGATAGTCGACTCTTTCTTTTGTAGTCGATTAATCGCATAGCTCTTCTCGCGATTACTCGGTTACAGTTATGATGTCACACTGTCATATTTACATTGCAGAAATACAGTCAAAACAAATCTTTTTCATGGTGCACTCTCCTTACTTGTTCTTTTGTTTCTTAACGTGTGGTGTCTAAGTCATGTAAAACATCTACCATACAACTATAATGTTTCTTAAAATCGTTCAAAGTAAATCAAAAACTTTCGAATGAATCTACGAGGCTACTACAACTCCTAGCAATAATTAAAGCAAAAGTTCAAACAATGAATAGATGTAACACCTTGTAGCGGTGTGATGATTAGTATGCAAGGATTTCTGTAGAAGGACGTTCTTCCAAAGTGTAATTGGGAATACCGGCGACCAATCGATTACGTGCGACTATCAGCACTAGTAGAGAATGTCCCTTTAATAGTACACCTTGAAAAATTTTGGGCAATTTTTCTTACAAATTCATTCCGATCAGATTCATTGACCTTGTACACAAGATTCTCATAATTGAACAAAATTTAAGAAAACTACTATTCTCTCCATATCTTTAACTTGTACAATATGATACCAACTGCAACCGCATATGTTAGGGTGGGCTAGATAGACGAAGACACCACTCTTTCTGTTGTATCACTGGAAAAATACGGGACATTGTATGTTATTTTCGAAGAAATATCATACGCTTTTGCTAATACACTCTTGCCCGAAGACTGCTGTGCATGACAAACTAATCTGTGGAAATTTCTATTGAATGTTTCTAAAGTGATAATATGAAAATTAGGGTCACAATTCTGGAGAAAATATGAAATGGTAGTGCTGTTTATTATCAGAGAAGCATATTTGTTCTTGCCTTACAGTTGCTGTACAGAAATCAAAGCAGTTGCTATTTGGTTAAAGACTTTAGTACTAAACAAATTGATTCATAAGCTTTTTTCATGTTGAATTTACCTGAGGATTTACGATCAGCCTTTCTCATTATCTCAAATCTGTGGTGATATGAAGATGATGATTATAAAACAATGCCATCATATTGTTTTCTCTTTCTTTTTATCTTTTGTATATCAATTTATATTTAGGTTAAGTTTGATGAAGACAATTAATTCAGGGATTATTGAGATGATTGTTAAATGTTTGAGACAAGAACTAAACTTTTAAGTTACATTGCTCTGCTGATTTTGACCAACAGGTGTGAGCTGTGACCCCTTGCCCCAGATAACAAATGGTCAATTGTTATGTCCAGCTGTCCCCAGCTTTCAACAAACTTGCACCTACAGCTGTGATGCAGGCTACCAACTGAACACTGGTTCGGATAACTTCATGTTAACCTGCCTCGGGTCTTCGCAGTGGGATAACTTTATTCCCTCTTGTTTGAGTAAGTACAGAAAAAAAATATAAAAATATCTTATTTATGCACTAATTTATAAACTAGCTTTGATTGTTCAGTATGTTTGGAATATCTTAATTTAGAGGGAATCTGTTTTTATGATCATATTGATATTTGAAATTGTTGAAACTTTGTATTAACTGAATTTGAAGCAACTAGACCCATTTCATGTACTATACTAAACTATTTTCTATTTCTGCTGGTTTTAACCTGTCCAGTTTTCCTGGACACCCTACATGGGTCTGTCCTCTTCTCATCCAATTCATAAACTGTTCCCTCTGGTTGTAACTTCTTGTTTTCCTCTGCACCTTTAATGGGAATGTTTTCATCCATGTGCACCCGTATCATGATCGAACTATTTCTTTATTTCTTTTAGTTGTCACATGTCCAGTTTTACCAGATATTCTCTTTGGGACAGTAAGCTGTACCTCTGGTAACAGATATCTGAGTACCTGTTCGTATACCTGCCAAGACGGATATGTTCTCATGCCTTCGGTTAATAGAGTCTGCCTCCAGATTGGGATATGGAGTGGTTCGGAGCCTATATGTACAGGTATATAACTCCATGCAGACACACACTTAACTAGAGACCGTATTTATAGCTAATGACACAAAATATTAAATTAACGAAAACTAATCTGTCTGTGGTTCACAACTAATCGATAAGTTTTTGAAATGTTTGTTATCTCCTCTCAGAATTGATTTTCCAGAAAATAAATCTGTGATGCTTTAAACTCAACTTCTCCCCAAATCCACAAGTAGATGAGTAAAATGCATATAAATCTTAAGAAAATTTACTACCTCTTTGGTTACCTGGAACACCTAACATGGAGTTGCTTTCCGGTAGTAATTTGAGGCATTTCCAAGCTAAACAAAGAGTAAAGCTCTCCCTAAGCATTGAAGTAGCTTACTTTTTAAATTTACATGACGAAACCTTATCACAAAATGTCAGACAGAAAACAAAGATGTGGAAAAAATGTCTCATTCTTTATATTGAAGTATTTTACAAGGCACATAAGTATTTTACAAGGCACATAAGTACTTTACAAGGCACATAAGTACTTTACAAGGCACATAAGTACTTTACAAGGCACATAAGTATTTTACAAGGCACATAAGTACTTTACAAGGCACATAAGTATTTTGCAAGGCACATAAGTATTTTACAAGGCACATAGGTATTTTACAAGGCACATAAGTATTTTACAAGGCACAAAGGTATTTTACAAGGCACATAAGTATTTTACAAGCCACATAATATATGTAACTTTGCAATGGTAATTCCACATGCAGATCTCATTGAAAGTTGAGTCATAAAATGTATAAACCGAGTTGTTCTAAAATAGTTTTCATACCGTTTCTTGATCTCGTTCAGCAATAATCTGTGACCCGCTGCCCCAGATACAGAATGGCCTCTTGACCTGTCCAGTAACGGCCATTTTCCAGGATACTTGTACTTACACCTGTAATTCTGGATTCAACCTGAATACCGGCTCAACCTCTCAAAGCCGAACCTGCCAGGCATCGGGACAGTGGGATGGAGTCACTCCATCTTGTTTATGTACGTATCATTTCTTTCTCTTTTGCCCTCTGTCTCTCTCTATCTCTGTTGACGTGTCTTCGATTGTGCTCGAATGAAAAATACCTCTGAGCAAAAATAAAGATCTTTTTTTTTTCTTGTTCCTTTATGACTTGTAGATATACCCTTTCTGCCTTAAGTCATTAGATGAAAGTTAGATTTACCTTTATGGCATAAAAATTAAAGAATCTTTGCAGCATTGTGTATTTTTTTTTCATAACCAGTGTTAGTGTCACATGACTATATGTAAATGACCAATGACTGCTGTCCAATGTCTAATATAACCCCACTAGTCACATGACCAATGTAAATAACAAGTGTCATGTGACTCCTGTGACACTTATGTCACAAGACTATTTATCTGAGTGACTATAGGAATGATTAATGTCCATGGACTTACATGAATGACTAATGACTGATAAAAGTCACATGATTGTTACGCATCATGTATGTCACATGACTGGGGGTTTTTTTTTTCATAGAAGAAAAAATACAAAAATGGTAAAGAAAATCAGTGCCCTACAATGGACAAACAGAGACAAAAAAATGCTTCCAATCAAAATTCTGCAATAATTGTGATGAAAATTCGGCCACAATTCTCAAGTCTTTCTATTTGGTTCATCGCTACTGCTCTTTTATCTTTCCTCACCCCCCCATCCCCATTTTTTCCCCACCCCCCTCACCTGTCCCATCCCTGCTTTGCTATCTTTCTTCCACTTGCTGTTAGTAAAAATTGTTTCAAAGATTTTAATATTTCCAGTACCAAGAGTGACATTTTGAATACAAGCAATGTAGGTACACGAGTGTTATACCACGCAGCCCATTTCATACGAAAACGTGGAGATCATCTTCATTGCTACAAAGCGGTAGCCTGTTGCAAGTTTCAAACTTTTCCAAAACTACAGCAAATTTTAAAGGACTTAAAATGTTCAAATTGATGATTGTTACACTTTGGAAGGAGGGGGATAGGTAACAAGAGGAAGGGATGGGTGATCATTCAGTCATTCTTTGCATAGAGTGGTCTGTACCTGACAGTAAAGATAAAAATGACTGCTTTATATAAGATTGTTCCTAGTTTAGACGACCATTGATTACGTCCCAAGCATTTATTTGGGTAATATACTACCATGATCATTAGCTGAAGCATTGATCGTGTAACCATATAAAAGGAAACACAAACCCTTTCACCATCTTTACTTTTATATATATGATAGAGACCTTTGTGATCAACAACTCCCCCAATGAGATAAACAAAAGCTTGCTCCATTGGGTGGATATCCTACAGTAGCCTCAAAAAGTCATGTCAGAGAATGGCTATTCTGTAAATCTGTGATGTCATCATTGCCACTATCATCTGCAGCATCTCACTTTGAATTCTCTGTTTTTCTTTGGCTATTTTTTCAAGATAAAGTGCGGATCAGTGTTAGGGAAGTAAACCTATGCCATCATTAGGTTTGTCATGTTAAGATGGTCAATTTTGGTTTAGATTCAGCATTTGCAAAAATCCATCTCTATCACAGAAAAAAAAAAAAATCAAAATTATGATAAATAAAGGAAAATGTTAAAAAAAATCGAAGCTCATGTGTTTCAATGATGTCTAATATGTGATTAAACTTATTTGTGAAGGAACACTGAAAGTAAGATAATTCCCAAATGTAATAATTTTTTTTTCAGTGGGTTTTGAATCTTCTTTCATCTAGTAGTAAAAAGCTAGTAGTAAAAATAAGCTTTATCTTCCTTTATACATCAGCTGTGACTTGCTCACCTTTGCTAAGTACCTCTCAAGCCACACTTTCCTGTACCGATAGTAACCTATTTATGAGTGCATGTACCTACACTTGCAATGCTGGGTTCGATCTGGTTCCCCCCGGTAGCAGAATCTGCCAAGCAAATGGTTTGTGGACCGGAGAACAACCCTCTTGCACTGGTAAGATTTCTTCTTCAACTTCATACCATCTTGTAGGCACATTCTCTTCCAATAGCCTAGAAGGAGAAAAGAGGGGAAAAAGCTGTTTGCAAACTGCTTATCTACTGTAAAAAGCATGTGTAGGTTAATACTTATATATTAGTTTGATGGCCTTTCATACATCTTCTACAGAAGCTAACTTGGCTGAAGTTAGCCTCTGTAGAAGATAATTTGTGGTTCAATGCAACAGGCCCTCTAGAATGTCTAGTCTAGCAGAACAGTAACAAGACTGTTTTTTTGTCATGATTTTTTAAAAGACCTTATGTAGCCTAATACACAAGTAGTATGCAAAAAAAGCTGCCTAAGCTACATCAAATAAAAATGCTTTGTAGTTTGGAAATCCTTTTTAGCCTCAAGCCAAAACCCAGGTAGAGCTGTGCACATAAATCTCTGAAAAAGAGACACACAAAAGACACACAGACCACACACAAGATCAAAATGATCCCTCCAACTGGAAGGAAAAGAAACCAAAAAAGAACCCAAAATGGTCCAACCAAACAATTTTTCCTTCCCAATGGTGAATTCAAAAGCACCTGACAGTGTGTATCTGTAAACAAGTTCATGCTACCTGCTTGAAAGGGATGGTGGGGTGTGTGAGTGTACATTACTCAGTACTGACAGTACAACAATCCAGAGAGAATAACAATAGTACTATAAATCAATTAAACATAGTTTGGGGAATAATTAAAGGGATAATTGACAGTTTAATTATCTTTAAAGAGATATTTTTTATAATTTTGGTTACTCGATCAAGTTGATTGCTTATCGAAATTGCTGGAAATTTCCTGTATCTTTAGATCAACACCACTTTAGGGCAACATCACAACACCACACCACTTTGTATACTTTTGCAGTGGCTAAGATATGACTTCTTTTTGTTTTTTACAAATTTTGGTGATATTTTGTGAAGTCATCTGGCAACAATAGAAGGAATGATGTCATCACTGCATTTGAGCCTCATTTTCCCCTTCTTTACAGTATTTAAAAAACCACAGGAAGATTAATTATTCTACAAACAATACCTTTCTGTCAATCTACATATCATCTATGACAAAATATGCATATTCATATTTAGCCTGAGAAAGGACAAATATTATCACTCAATTGTAAGAACTCATTCAGTGAACAAATTAAGAATGTGTCATTGAATATTAATTAACTGTTAGCTCTGTATTTGTATTCATCTCAACAAATTGAATTGAAATTCTGTCATAGCGACATATCAGTCTTGAAACACTGCATGAATATGCATTCATGAATATGCATTCATGAACATGCATTTCATCAATATTCATGTTCATGAATATTCAGCCATGAATATTCATTTTCATTTTTCTATATTCTCCCTTGCAGTCTCTGAATGTTCCATGCTACCAGACATTCCTAATGGGCAAGTGATATGCACGCAATCATCCCTGGTCGGTAGTATGTGTGTGTATGCGTGCATGTCAGGGTATCAGATGATACCCAGGGGGGTTGTAAGGACCTGTGGCTCGGACCTCCAGTGGACTGGTCAGGAACCAATCTGTCAGAGTAAGTGGCTTGGGATTGTATTCAGTTGGGGTGGGGTGGTAATAGATGTGTACTTTAGATGTAACTTGTAGTTAAATGGTATATTAAATCTTACTGACCAATGGTATGTCCCTCTCCGCATTATTTCACTGCGTAATGTTGCAATTAACATGTCTCTTCATTTGGTCTGTTTTAATATCCTTCATGATTTTCCTGTATTAAGTAAAAATTGTAAAGAATGGAAAGAAACAAGATGTTTTTTTGTAGTATGAGATGGAAGCAGTGACCTCTAGATAACAGAGAGCTTGTAACCCCAAAGTCAGTTGGCTCAAATCCTGTTTTGGTTAAATATTTCTTGTTTCCATGTGGTATATATGTTCATCTCAATTAGCTTAATTCTGAAGAAGGTTCTTGCTAGGAATGGAAAGTCATGGCAGCCCACTAACTTATCCTCATATTTACTGCTAGCCTTAAGGCTTTGCAGTAAGTTTTCTTTTCCAATTGTTTGGTTATTAACTGGATCATTAGCGTGCACAGGATTTTGAGGGTCGGGGAGGGGGGCACTTAACTGCCCGACTGATAAGGTAGGGGCTGAACCCATCGGGAAGAGCCAGATGTTAATGGAGGGATGTTATAAATGAGGGCATGCTACTCAGGGGTTGTTGGTGCCAACTCCCATGTGAGGGGTGGGGGGGGTGGGGTACTGGTTGTCCTCCCCAAAAATAGAAGAAAAATGAGGTGTCAAATGGTCCATTCTGAAGCATACTTCAGACTATACTTCAGACTGTCAATTAGGTACCTTTAATTAGGTCTATAACTAAGTCTATAATTAGGTCTTTAATAACCTCTAAATGCAAAGGTTGTGGATGAAAGTATTAGGGTATGTACAACCCTGTTAGTCATCTAATCTTGTCTGGCTGAATGTACAAAATCTGTCAAAAGAATCCGGAGGTCCACCCCCCCTCTCCTCCCCCCCCCCCCTTTGCACACACCACTGAACTGGATGCTGGTCAAACCACATGACTTATCATTAGTTATGTATTTGTTCTACATCATGGGAGAGGAATGGTCTTTTTCTAATATTCTTTTCTAAATGATAAACAAGTTAAAACTATTACTGTAGTTATTGAAGCTGTTACCAGTCCCCCCCATTCTCATTCCACACCCTTTCCCACCCCTTCCAACCCCACCTCATCCCCCAACCCATCCCTTATCCCTTCCCTCAAAGAAAGTATAAATATCTTAATATATATATCAATCTTCCTCCCACCCATTACGATTTTAGCTATAATACCTCAGTTGACCTCGTGTTAAGTTCCATTTCACACAAACTATTATTTTGGCCTTAAAACCATCTGTTCCCTTCTATCGTTTCATCTTGATTTGCAGCCGTTACTTGTCCAGACCTGACCGGATCACTCGTAGATGGTACAGTCTCCTGCCCGGATGGTGCCAGCTTTCAGAGCCAGTGTACCCTGACATGTAATGATGGGTTTCTGAGTAATACCGGGCAGGATGCTGTACTTACATGTGAAGCAGCAGGCCAATGGTCTGGAGAGAGAATTGCTTGCTTTGGTCAGTTATGAAATAAATGATTTGAATTTAATATGACTTTTGCTATTTTTACAATTTTACAAGTCACTGATCGATAATACAATTTAGGTATTGTTGCCAATGGCAATGTTTGTTCTTATGTTGCATAAAAATCAGGCTTTGTTTGTGGATTACATGGCTTTTACTTTGTTATTGAATATTATTGTTTTGTTTATTGAATTAAATTGGTTTGTTGTTGGAATGCATTGTTTTCTTGTGTTTGGTAGTTGAATAGTGTTGGTCATGTATCGACTATCGATCAAGTGAAAAGTTATATAATGACAATGTCTGCATAAATTATATGATATTTGCATAAACTGTGAGTATTTTTATACCCTGATTTATAGTTTTTTGTATTTTTTTCTTATTCTTAATTGCTTTTTCAAATTAATGCCATTCATTTGGGTTTGACAGGAATAATGTCTTCATATGTTGCCATGGTGATTCAGCTCAGTGGGATGTCACCTTTTGCCATCTTTGTTTTTAACTTATTTTGCTTTGGAAGTTGTAAAAAAATATAT
>KN882928.1:121945-140894 GCA_000934455.1 Apostichopus parvimensis
CTATTATTCACTCAATTCTTCATTTTATGACTATAAGGGTGATATATTTACTTACTCTCTTGTTTTTAATTTCTTCATTCCCATATTTTTTAATTTTTTTAATTTGATGTGCAGTTTCCCAATGTACCGCTTTACCAGCCTTAGTTAATGGTGCCTTGCAGTGTAGCAGTGGGGATTTCATTGGCAGTGTGTGCACCTACGTCTGCCAAGCAGGTTTCACCCTCGTTGGCAATACTCAACGTACCTGTACAGTGCAAGGGGTCTGGTCAGGAGATGCACCATCCTGCCAGTCCGGTTAGTTACATCGTTTGTCACTCCTCTCACATTGTATGCATGCATGACATCTATCATATGTATTGTATGAATTTGTATGTATTTGTATTGCATGCATGCATGCATGACATCTGTCATTTGTATTGTATGTATTTGTATTGTATGCATACATGACATCTATCATTTGTATTGTATGTGTTTGTATGTATTTGTATTGCATGCATGCATGACATTTATCTGTCAGCCAATCCTCACGTGACAGTATTTCTCAAGAGAACCGTTCTGTACACAGTTTAATATGTCGAGCAATGTCATCATGCATGATACAGCCCAATGAATGACGTATCTTGTGGACCGGGAAAACCCTATGGTTAGGGTTAACCCCTAGGGTTAACCCTAACCCGAGAAATACTGCATCTCATGTAGTATCATACAACAACGTACTTCTTGAGGCAATGCAACTTGCCACATTATAACTTGTCTTGAGAGATGAACAAAACTTGAGGTCTTGGTGCATCAGTGTAATTCCAGTACATATAATTAATCTGCATAGAAACAGTCTCCCAGTTTCCCATCTCAGTGCCAGGGGATAAATCAACTCTATATTCCCTTCTTGTCAGACCTAACGTTAAGGTGGAGGCTTTCTCCCAGACAAAACGTTAGTACATAGTACTTCCTTATTATTTGAATTAAGTGAATTTAATGAATCGTTTGCATAAAAGCTATAGTATTAATGCTGTCATTAACTTTGTTGATCATAATTGTTTGGATGAATTGTGCGAATTATTTGTCATTATTGGTTCTTCAAATCAACAGTTGCATGTCCTCCTTTGCCATTTGTGTTGAACGGAGGTTACACCTGTTCTGATGATAACAATGCTAACAGCGTTTGCACCTTCACCTGCAATGCAAGATTTGAAATAACTTCAGGCGATGCCATCATAACTTGTGATCAGAACGGAGTCTGGACTGGAGAAACAGCTTCTTGTGGTTTGAGTAAGTATTAACAAGGTGTGCTGCAAACTATTGGTAATGGGACTGAAGATAATTACTCCAGCCACACAAAAGGCATAGGACCCCTCCCCCTCCCCCCCTGCTCCCTTGCCCCTAGTTATTGTGAACTTATCAATTCTCAGTCCATTATCTCCCTCATTACCACCCCCCCCCCCTTCCCTTCTCTGTTTTCAACTTTCTAATTGTTTCATTGATGTCAGAACTGTTACTACATCATGATGTTACCTCTTGTACACGTTAAACTTAAAGTGTTTGGAAAGGCAGTTTAAACCTTAATCTTTCATGTTGATCAGATGGTTAAACTTGCAGTTGCGATATTATGCCATTGAGACATGGGCGGTTCTCTCGTGGGTTTGCAGCGATTGAGAGATGGAGTCATCCTCTCCTCTGCTATTCTCATCATGACCCTTGTCCCGTTTCCCATTTTCTTTACCTCTCGTGGTTTCCACCTCTCTTACTCTTTGGGATGTTTCTGTATTTTATCTCTTCCCTCCATCTTGCAGTTACCTGTCCGGCTCTCGGTGCCGTCGCTAACGGCGACCCACCTTCCTGCAGCAGCGGTTTTTCCGCCGGAAGCACGTGTACATATCAATGCAACGCAGGTTTTCGGCTGATCGGCCAAACTTCTAGGGTCTGCGACGAGGCCACCAGTTCCTGGAGCGGTTTCCAACCCACCTGTGTTCAAAGTGAGATATTATTGTCGTTTATAGTACGATTACCAAAAAAATAATCTTGTTGATGTCAGATAAAAAATTGGACATGTGCATTTCAATTGTTGAGTTTCGTAACGATGGAATGTTTCAGACGTGATGAAATCGTTGAGAAGAGATGAAATAAATATGCATTAAGTTACTGCAGGTTATATGAGTTATTGTCATTTAGTATTCAGTGTTGGATAGATCACCCCTATCGATAATTTAGGAATTCCCCTTGAGACAAGAAACACACAATGTTTATCTCGTTCCCAGAGTAGGGTAAATATTTTTTTTTTTGGGTAACCTGTCAAAATAGTTACCAATTTCTGAAAAAAATGAATTAAATTTCAGCTCTAAAATATTTATACCAGATGTGGTTGACTTCATCTACTAGCCCACATATCAAAATGTATTTTCAAGATTTTGCCAATTTGAGGAAAGGGACTGGTGGGGATGGGGGGACTTGGGGGGGACTAAGTGGTGGAACTAAGTGGGGGGACTTAGGTGGTGAGGGGACTTGGAAATAATATCATTTGAATTCAAAAAGTTTGTTTTATTATCTTTACAATTTTGAGAGGTTGCAGGGATACAAGCCAAGACATCATTAAACAATTTTTTCTCTGCTACAGTTGTGTGTCCTAGTTTGACCGGGATAACTAATGGAGGTCAACCGACCTGTACAGATAGTTTTAATGCTGGTAGTGTGTGTAGGTATACCTGCAACTCTGGTTTCTTGCTCTCCGGTGATGAGCAGAGAACGTGCGATCTCAACGTCGGGACTTGGAGTGGCGTTGAACCTACCTGTTCACAAGGTGAATCCGTTTTACATTTACTCGTAATCGTTCTGTTATGACTCCGATCTGAGATTAATATTATAAAAATCCTGCTTTCTTTTGAAACAGGGTCCAAATAAACCGGCAGCACAGTTTAGCTATTTGCCAGCGGTGCCTCTACCACTACACCTGACAACCACCCGTTGCCGATGGCAACAATTGCCTTGCCCCTTTAATCAAGTTGCCATAGGTGACTTCATAGTGATCGCTATTCTTGAATTCCAGTGTCAAACTAAGTCAGGACCAAACATACTCTGAAACTTTGGGAATTTGTACGCCTGCAAACAGCTTTAAAACAGCAATGGGTGATGTAAAAAAGATAGGGTTTGGGCATACAATATCATTCTGCAAATATGCTAAATTAAACATGTGGAACAAAAGAGTGAAAGGGGGCAGGCCTATTTGTCAAAGACAAGATGATTTGGTGTCTTGGTTCCCTTTTATTAAAGCTGAAAAATTCCAAAATTTCCCAAATCAGAGGGATTTTGCTCAGCAACTGTTTCTGAATGAAATATATCCGCCCCTATCATCATTCCATTCTCTGCTATTTGGAGTTCGCATGTTGCAGAGGCATTTTGCCGTCGATCATACAGTGGTTGTTTTGTTTGATTGACCTCCAGTGGTCTGCCCCAGCCTTGCTGATGTTACAAATGGTCAGTCACTCTCCTGTACCGATGGATTTAACGCTGGCAGTGTCTGCACCTATCAGTGCGCTCCAGGTTACCAGATCGGAGCTGGCCAAGCCTCCAGATCCTGCGATTCAAACACCATGACTTGGAGTGGCACTCAACCGACATGTGTACAGAGTAAGCACTGGTTGTTATGGTAACAATGTACCCATTTGAATGGTTTGAAGTAAGAGATGGATACATATAAATTATCATTGTGGTTCCTGATGGTGAGTTTGTCAAGTTAGGCAGCTTTCCTACCTCTGAAATCATTCCTAGGGCACCATATGCCTACCGGCTAACAGGCTTGGGACCAGTGCGCTGATGGGTCCAAGGGGATTCGATGGTGGATGGTTGAGGAACAGAAGGCTCAACTTCCTCTTGACTGTAACAGATGCTAATAGTGCCATATGTACCAAATGGCCAGCTGATTTCAAGCCTTAACTGTAGCGATTGGATCACAGATCTGGTAGTAATGTATGCCCTCGTATTTGCCTGACTATTCTTGGATTGTATCTGTGTCTTCCATATATACTAAACAATATTGAGGACACCCTGGCCCCCCTCTCTCCCCTTTTTTTTTAATTCCTTGGAAATGTGCAAATCATGTGTTAGACAAAATAATGAATAAATGATTTCTTACTTGCTGGTTTATCCTCAGTTACTTGCTTAGACCTACCTGCTATTGCCAATGGTGGTGACCCTGTATGCACTGACGGGTTCTTCGCTGGCAGCGTCTGCACTTACTCTTGCATTAGCGGATTCCAGATTATCTCTGGAGATGCGTCCAGAATATGCAGCGTAGATACTGCAACGTGGAGTGGGACGCAACCATCATGCTCAGCAGGTAAACCCTGGAAGAATCTCTTTATGACACAGGAAAAGTATTTGTTTTACTTTCAAAGCCTTTATAGCCTAGCCTACAACACTTACAGATGTACTGTTATAGCCTAACCTACAACACCTACAGATGTATATTATAGTCTAACCTACAGCACCTGCAGATGTACTTTATAGCCTAACCTATGACACCTACAGATGTACTTTATAGCTTAGCCTACAACACCTACAGATGTACTTTATAGCCTAACCTATGACACCTACAGATGTACTTTATAGCCTAACCTACAGCACCTGCAGATGTACTTTATAGTCTAACCTACAACACCTACAGATGTACTTTATAGCCTAACCTACAGCACCTGCAGATGTACTTTATAGTCTAACCTACAGCACCTGCAGATGTACTTTATAGCCTAACCTACGACACCTACAGATGTACTTCATAGCTTAGCCTACAGCACTTACAGATGTACTTTATTGCCTAACCTACAACACCTACAGATGTACTTTATAGCCTAACCTACAATGCAGATTTACCTTATACTCTAGCCAACAACACCTACAGATGCACTTTATAGCCTAACCTACAGTACATGCAGATTTACTTTATACTCTAGCGTACAACACTTGCAGATGTAGTTCATAGCCTAACCTACAGCACCTGCAAATGTACTTTATAGCCTAACCTACGACACCTACAGATGTACTTCATAGCTTAGCCTACAACACTTACAGATGTACAGTACTTAATAGCCTAACCTACAATACATGCAGATTTACCTTATACTCAGCCTACAACACTTACAGATGTACTTTATAGCCTAACCTACGACACCTACATATGTACTTTATTGCCTAGCCTACAGCACTTACAGATGCACTTTATTGCCTAGCCTACAGCACTTACAGATGTACTTAACGTAATGTAACGGTGGCAGTTTCTATGTTAACCGTAAGAGCACCATAGACAGACATGTTTGTTGTTTTGTAATATAGGTTGGCTATAGCGCCACCTATTATTCATTCCGCACACATTCCCATTTCAGCTTGTCGTTCGGCAGAGATAAAACAACAATTATAAATATTTCCAATGTAGAATATTTTAATTTTTATATTTTCTTCTTGTTTTGTTTTTAGTTTCAGTGAACTGTCCAAATCTGGCACCAATTACCAATGGCATTTTGCAGTCTTGCAGTAGTGGATTTAGTCCTGGTAGTGTGTGCACATACTCATGTCTGGATGGGTTCACCTTCCAAGGAAGTGGATCAAGAACTTGCAGCGATATTGGTGAATGGTCACTGCCAGAACCAGTATGCATCCAAGGTCAGTTGGATATTACACCGCGGCGCATAGTAAATTTCAGTTATAATAATAATAATAAATAAATACCATATATTAAAGTGCTGTTGTCATGAAATACAACATGCTCAAGAGCACTGTACAAAAGAACCAATACCTGGAATATAAAATTACCAAACTTAAGAAAACCTAAAAGTACCTAAGTACCTAAGGTAAAAGTACCTAAGTTATGATGATGGGCAAGTTATTTCATTAATGAGCATACATTTGTTTCTGTGAATGAAAAAAGTGATGATATTTGTAGTCATTTTATTTTTACTTTCTCAAAATGTCAACAGGGTTTAAGTTTTTAGGCTTGTGTCACATGTATGCTAAGGTGACCATATTTGCCTGACTGGAATCAGGGACATTTATTGCGTGACTGATATGGGGGAGGGGTCTAAGGGCAGGGGGTGTCCCCCTCCCTTTGGAAAATTTTCAAGTGCCTAAGGTGCTTAGATGTAAAATGGTGATATTAAGATGCACTTTTTAAAGCAATTTTATTTTCAAAAATGTAGCTTTTTCTTAGATGAAATTTACTTACTTTACGAAGGAGTGCTAGGCTAGATCGATCTAGCATATTCCACTTTACACTGGCCCACCTGAAATACTGGTTAGTTCTGTTCTGCGACTGCACTTGACTAAATTTTGTTCTTACAATTATTTTACTAAATAATGTGGGTTATTTTTGAAATTCCTGAACATTTTGACGAATCGGGGACATTTTCGGGGACACTATTTCATCGCGGGGACAGCACACTGTGACAGGGGACTGTCCCCGAAAATCGGGGACGTCTGGTCACCTTACTGTATGCCCCATATTAGTGTTGTGAGATCTTTACCTGTTTACTTTGTCTCATACAGCCACCAATGCAGAGTGTAGCCAGCTACCAGATGTGTCTAACGCTGTATTACAATGCTCTAATGGCAATCTTGAGGGCAGTGTTTGCACTTACACCTGTAACAATGGATGGATTTTGCGGACAGAACTGGATGGTACTCGCACATGCCTGGCCAACACATCATGGAGTAATAACGAACCAACTTGTCAAGGTATCTTTAATAATAAATATCTCAAATAAATTGACAAAAATTGGCAACACTTTCTCTTTGTTTTTGGATTGATGTCCTTTCTCTGTTTTCTTCTTTCCCAATGTGATTTAGAACAAATGATGAAGTTAGCACAAAAGATGCATAATATGCAAATATAGCCCATTGTTGTGATAAGCAGAAGCATCTCTAAATTAAGTGTAATTAGTGTCTATTGTTGATGTTTTCTATTGTCTGTTTTCCTTATATCTGTCTTTTGTTCAAGGGGACCTTACATTATAAGCTAGTTATAGCTTCTTGGGATTCCCCTCAACCTATTTTATCATTTACATTCATCATTTCTTTAGTTTCAAGCTGCTTAAAGGTACACTTCCATCCCACATGATTTTATAACTATCCATACTTATTATGCTAAGCGACGATGGTTGAAAATAAAGTTTTTTCAATTCAAAATCAAATCAAATCAATAAAGATCTGTTAGCATACTAAAGGCATAATAAAGCATAGCAAAGCATACTAAAGGCATAAAATGCATACTAAAGGTCTGTATATACTGCATGGTACAGACGGGCAACAACTGGAATGGTTTATACTGTGATTCATGATGGATATTACAAGGTTAGTTAATTAGTGCTAGTGAAGACATCGGCGGATACATAAGAGGCAAAATGGGGTCATGTCGCAAAGTAACCAGTGGCTGTAGGTTGCATCCAAAAACCCGCCATTTGTACTGAACTGCAGGTTTCTTCCAGTTGGTTAGCTGAGTGATCAGTCCCAACTTTTGGCACCTTAGTTTAGCCGCCTTTTCGTCTATGATGCAACTCATCACACAGTTAGTAGCCATATCACTATCAGATCAAGGCAGACATGGCAAGGTGTGAACAAATCAACTCTCCCAAACTCACCAGTCTGTTTGCAGGAGAGATAAAGTTTCAGTAAGTTGAGGTCAAGAGAGTTGAAAAATGCAACCTATGGTTAATGGACTAATTCTCGTCATGGTTACTAAAGGTCTGTTTATACTGCATGGTACAGATGGGCAACAACTGGAATGGTTTATACTGTGATTCATGTAATTAGTGCTAGTTTGAGGCATCAGCCTATACATTAACTAGCTGGACCAACTATGTTAATGAGGAGATGTGCTAAACAATGTGCCAACCATGGAGGGTCATGTGACAGGCCCCCTTGTAGCACTCAACTCTTATAGTTCTCCTTGAATGTACATTTTACAACAACTTTGGTCATGATCTCATAGCTTACACATTCCTTCTGAAGCTACACGAATAATGTAATCTAGCTAAGTGTTGCATTTCCTCAATGTTCACCGCAGGTTTCCATTCCAAAATTGTCATTTTGAGAACTTTCTTAAAACAAATCGAACTGCAGCTGAACGCATGCTGCTTATCAAGGACTGTACACAAATGTACATAGACACAAGATGCAGACGACATGATTGGTTGTTCCTTAGCAACGGAAGCCTCTTTGCCATTTTTTTGCACGTAGCATGATAGGAGTGCAGCAGTGACAGCCGCAAGTAATCGAGTATTATACTCTAACATTAAGTGACAGCTGCCAGGGTGCATGCAGATCAAGCTTTTCATGAGACAGAAGGTTAATCTCAACACTGTTATCATCCAAACCTAAGTATTGCTCAAATTTTCCGTAAATGGACTGTGTCTACGAGACACTTCAAACTGACAAAGGGTTAAATAATATGTTAATTGCACCTGGGAGCAAGTCACATGACCCTTCATGGTTGGTAAATTTTTTACTGTGGAGTAAGAGTTCCAGGTCATTTTAAGTTTGATGGTTTAAGAGAGCAAAGGTACGTAGTGAACTTGTGCAATGGAACTTTTATCTAGAAGAGTAATGTTGATACTCCAAAAACTACTGACATCTAAACGACCCTCAATATCATAGTATTAGAAGTCCGAGCTTGTGGGTTTTCAGAACTCATCTGAAGTTTCCAACATTAAGAGCAATTAGCGTCATGATGGATTACACACTCTTTGTGTTATCAAGTAAAGTTATAGTAGATTCTCGCGTGAAAAAAAGAGTGACCTTATTTGTTTAATACTGTTTACAAAAGGCATATATGCATTTATCTGCTTTGTTGTAATATGTGTAGAATCTCTGGCTAATGTGAAAGGAAAATCATTCTCTCCGTCTCATCCTCCTGTTGCACCAGTCCAGTGTTATATATTCCCACCCCATGCAACCCCCCACCCCTCCCCAAATGTCCTGCTTGATCCCATTTTCAACTGTTCATTTCCTTCACTCTGTTTTGTCTGATGCCTGACTTCCCTGGCCTTAGATTTGAGGAGCCATTTTACTTTATACAGTTATGACCTTTTTGACAGACAACTAAATCTCTTTTTCGTGCCATATTTCAGTCGTCTGCGGCACCACTCCGGGCTTCATTCAACCAAGGATCGTTAATGGTGTCCTGTCCGGTGCAGGGGCGTGGCCATGGTTGGCATCGATTCGTAGCGCTAATGGGAACCATCTCTGTGGAGGAGCGTTGATCGATCCTGAATGGGTTTTGACAGCAGCTCATTGCATGTAAGACTCGTCACTTTTCAGTTAACCTACTTTTGATTTTGGTGAACCCCTAGTGATTAGGATGTGGTGCAACAGACATCATTTGAAAACCCTACCCACGCAATCGTCTTGGATGAACACAGGCTTATATCAAGTCTTCTGTTTGATGAATATTCAGGGAATTTTAGAGAGCGTGGCGTACGATTGGCTAAGTCGTCGGACTCGTGATCCAAGGATTGCTGATTCGACTCCTGCCTTAGTTCATTACGTTGTGTCATTGGGCAAGATGCTTTATCTCACTTGCCTCTCCACCCAGGGGTTAAATGGGTTCCTGTGAGGTAACTTGTCATTGGGCGCAGTATATAACTGCTGCTGACTGGAGGGATTGTCTCTGGGACAGGTTATCATTGACCAGGTGTAATATAACGTCTGTAAAGCGCTTTGAGACCTATCGCTGGTGTAAAGCGCTATATAAAAAGCAAATGTTATTATATATATTAATTAGGAGACAGACTTGTCATCGTACCTTCCATCACTGCTCCTGGGACCATTCACCTCAGTCGGAGTGCACTTCAACATCTGACCAATTTCTGGAATATGAGGGAGACGAAACTGCCTGGTTTGTCTTCTGTGCAGCCGAGATGAATGAAAGCAGGACCAAACCCTTTCCTAATTTGTCAATCAGACTTTACCAAACCCATGGAAGAATCCACTCATCATCACTGCAAAAGAGCAGTTTTGAAAGGGGCAAGAGAGTCTGGTTCTAAGTGAGATTTTTTAACTGGGAACTAATGTCAAAAAGACCAGATTTCAATATGAAATACCTTTATCTTTACCCTTTATACCAATTGATTTAGCAAACTTTGTTTCACCATTCTTACCTAGACGATGAAGTTTGTGGAAACAATTTTTTTCACCCGTCGTACCCGCCCTTTCACCATGAATTTCCACAAAGCTCCTTTTCAACTTTTCCTCGGCAATGAATTTAGCTAAAACATTTTTTTCTTTGTCCCTTGCTGCATGACAATTTAAAGTGATATTTTTTGATACTATAATTCTGCGGTTTGTCTATATAATTTCCTTGTTTCAGAATCCCTTCCATTAGGACTATCGTCCTAGGTGATCTCTTACTGGATGTCAGTACCGCCAGTCATCAGGAGTTTGAGATCAATCGGACCATCGTAAATCCCGACTACAACGACTTCAGTCAGAGGAACGACATCGCTTTGATAAAGCTGCAACAGCCAGCAGTCTATGATGAGTTCGTTCGTCCACTCTGCCTGAATGACATCGAGACGGAGGAGACAACTTTTCCCACAAACTGTTTTGTGGCTGGATGGGGGTACACTCAGGAGGATGGTGAGTGCAACCTCTCTACTTTCCTCACAACCATGTATTCATTCTTTAAATCTTAAGTCTGTCTTTTTTTTATCAAAGTTAAAGACCGTATAAAGTGGAAATTTGTTTGCTGTGATCCCTTTAGGCTCACGTCTGAAACTTGACCTGTTTGACATTTTGAGACCAAGGTTGTAAATAGTTAAATGAAGCGTGACAGTGTGGCTAGGAAGCTTGAAAACCACCACGATTAAGTGGAGGGGTAAACAGGTGCAGGTTGTTAGAGAAAGGGTCATTGCATGGGCAGCTTCCCATTCAACTGGTTGGATTGTTGTTATGATCTAAACAGTTTTGCATACACCAGGATGAACACAAGGGCAACTTTTACAGTGTTTAATCTTAACTAAAATCTATCATACTACCCATTTCCTCCACCCCCTCCCCCCCCCCACCTTCACCACCACCATCTTAGAAAGAAAAGCTACCCCCACACATTCATCACCAACACTATCTTAGAAACAAAGCCACCCCCCACATTCACCACCACCAACACCATCTTAGAAACAAAGCCACCCCCCACATTCACCACCACCAACACCACCTTAGAAACAAAGCCACCCCCCACATTCACCACCACCATCTTAGAATCAAAGCCACCCCCTACTTTCACTACCACCAACCCCATCTTAGAAACAAAGCCACCCCCCCACATTCACCACCACCAACACCACCTTAGAAACAAAGCCACCCCCCCACATTCACCACCACCAACACAATCTTAGAATCAAAGCCACCCCCTACTTTTATTACCACCAACACCATCTTAGAAAGAAAGTTGGAATCTGCCTTCTTTGCAACAACTTTGTCTCAAATCGTATATGTAAATTAGACATCACCCAGAAAGGCCTTTTGAGATTTAATTTTGACCAGTGGTTCCATCTTAAAAGGCATTATGACACACGAGGTTGTGTTTCATGTCTAACATTGTATATTAAACCCATAAAGTCTATATGGAACTAACAAGATTCCAGATTCCAATGAGAGTCTAATGTAGAAAACATACATTGAAAAATGTTGTGTTAAACACACAGTAAGTTTTAAAATGAAATCAAAGACTAGAGCACCAGGAAAACGGCAGCGAGGGGGGGGGAGGGGGATCTGTCCGGGGTTTTAAAACATACTTTATAACGTAAAACTGATTCCCTAACTTTGTTAAGCTTTTATTTTCATCCACAAGTAGTTCCAAATTCTGCAGGTGCGTAGCCAGGAATTTGTCAAGGGGGGGGGGGGGCGAAAATGTAGAAAAATTTTCAGAACCGTAGATACGGCATTGCATACTATCTAAGCGTAGCGCCACCATGGTTGGCGCGAAGCGCACAAGAAAATTTTGGCTAAAAATGCCTCCCAGATCGCTGGAAATGGCACTTCCCAGGCCTTGTAAGTTGCATCTTAGCATTTTCTCTTTTGAAATTACGAGCGATATCATAAAAACATTAAAAAAAAATTTTAAAAATATGCTCAAGGGGGGGGGGCGGCTGCCTCCTTCGCCCCCCCTTGGCTACGCGCCTGAAATTCTGTAAATTGTAGATACAACATGTCGATTACTTGGTTCATTTATATCCACGCCTTCAATCTGCGGTAAACGTTTTGCTTCCATCCATAGCTGGAGTCGCCAGCAATGAACTCTACGAGGCAGAGATTCCGTTCTATGACAGGAGTCAATGCGAGCAGCTCTTCTTCATCGTCGGGATAACTCAAACACAATTCTGCGCCGGTATTTCCGGAACAGATGTACCAGATGCATGCCAGGTATTTCATCATAATCCATAACTCATAATGCACTCGTCAGTTGCAATCACAATGATTATTATTTTCTTTAGTTTTTGTGATGTATTTTATAAACAAAAACTACTTTCCATTTCATGCTTAACTTCAGTTTGTCTGTGGCACCACTCCAAGTCAAAAGATCACATTACCCATCCTCCTCTTCATGCTGTCACTCTCCTCTCGTTTTAACAGGGGGACAGCGGTGGTCCGTACATGTGTTACAATCAAAACACGGACTCATGGACCGACGTGGGTGTCGTCAGTTACGGCATCGGGTGTGGATCGGGGACCACTCCCGGCGTATACACGAGGATATCACAATACAGAAACTTCATCAGCAGTACTATGGATGGTAACTGAGGCCTCGGCATGCATGAGGAAACGGATCTTGTTTGACGTCTTTCAACAAAATGTTCTATTCCTAACCTAAAGGACTAAATACACTTTACTCTCTCTCTGCGGGTCAACATATAAAGTCACAGAAAGGGCATTTCAGTGAAGAGACATGCAGCGATACAACTCACTTTAAATATTAATATCCTTTTCTTGAGGGAGTGGGATGAAAGTGGGATGGGGTGGGGTGGAGGGGGTTTGGGGAGGAGAAAAACTGGTCAATTGAAAGAATTGAGCGGTGTCCAAAAAAATTCCAATGAAATTTAATTTTAATAAGAAATATAGGAAAAATTATGAATAGCTATCTTTTTCTTTCGTTCAATAGATTCACTATTTTATCACTTCATTTTTACTTCTCTGATTTAACTTTTTAAAATTTTCATCTTTTCACCTAGTAATAAATCAGTCTTGAATCAATCCTTTGCAAATTTGGCATTTCAATTTAATATGCAATTAATAAGAACAAACTTTTTTCCTGCCTGGTTTCTGAGAAATATTTCAATTTCTCAATGTCATTACTTATTTTTTTTGTTCGACCAAACATGCCAACAAAGTGACCATCTTCAGTTTGAATATCATTCTGAGGTAACATTAAACTTGTGGGTGGGGGGGGGGTCTTTGGGAACTACTGTTTCAATTCTTGATGTTGAAGAGGGGGAAGGGGTACACCCTCAACTCTCATACTCCCCCTGGACCCACTTGTGCCAACTCAGTGACAGAATAGAGGGAGTGGACCAAAGAATATACACCCCTCCCATGCCCCTCTACCCCGCTCTGCTTTTAGTGGAAACATGCACGTTTATTGGCTCAGTTTCTGCAAAGCGTCTTCAAGATAAATTTCTTGATCTGGTTTTCCATTTTCTTAATTTAATACAACGTACAAAGTTACAGGAAGAAATCAGTATCCATACCAAATAGTCAGAATATATGAATATATGAATTAATTATTATTTCCTTGGTTGGAACTATAAATGAATTATGAATATGTTTGTAAGACAATTTTAAAAACCAATCATATCTCTACAATTAAAGCAATAATCCTTCGTAACCACAATTTTTCATGTAGATATTATTTCTTTTATTCTTCCATTTTTGATAAGATTCACCAGAATTTGAAGAAACTATCTCAGACTTGTATCTTTTATGTAATATTTTCAGTCATTGGTCATTAGCTAAAGTTCTTCTTAATTATTTTAAAAGCTTTGTTCACACACGTAACAGATTATAATAACCATGTGATGAAGATTCTTGCAGTAAATGTAAATAAATATATTAAATTGCAATATGCAACAATTACATTCCTTGATTACATTATATTTTATTTGAATCTGCTATCTCTTATTAAGTTATTATACAATTCAGTACAATCAGTCACTACACATCAGCAGTTGCCTCAAAATTTAAACATACAACTTTAGTCTAGAAATTACTAATGCTCTTATAAGATTTTTTTTTCTCTCGATGGTCTGCCGTTTTAATTAAATCTGAAACATTATGATTTGTTCATGCCTCGGAGTTTGGGGATAAATGCTGTTTGAAGTGACCATTATGTCACCCTCTAGCAATATTTGGGGCTGGAATGGATAAACATTTTCATGTGTCTTTTGAATGAACAAGAGATAACCTACTCATAATTTAATATGGTGGAGCAATGTGTCCAATTTAGCTGGAAATTTGGGATACCTTCACATCTTCTCTTAGTCCTGGGTTATTCCAATAGACATTAGAGGCTAGAGGCCCTCCAGGTCAAGGGACCCAAAGGTCCAGTGGCCCGAAGTTTATGGGGCCCTGAAGTTTATGTTATCCAACACTGCCTTCTCTGTTTCTGTAAAGTGGGTGTTGGGGTGGTGGGGGGTGGGTGAGGAGAGGAGAGGAGGAAGGGAGGAGCAAATATTTCATGAACAAATAGTTTGATCTAGATGAGGATACAGTTTTGTCCACCAAACTTTATTATATATTATTTCCTCCTGTGTGTATATTCTACAGCTTGAAACATAATTTAAACTGAGTTATCAATGCATTCATAAAAATTCAATGTAAATTATTATTTAGAAATATATTACATTAGTTATCTTAAACTAATTTGCACAATCAAACTGATCTTTCCATTAAACACCGTATTCCTGAAAGACTGAGTCATAAATAGGTGATAGCTTTATAATGTTGACCAGTAAAGTGAACCCTTTGAAACTTTCCCCTCCATAACCTGCCCCCCCCCTCCACCATCCTCCCCTGCCACCCACCCTTCTCCATGCAGCCTCAGTTGTCGGTCATGATATTAGTCTACCATATTCAAAATGAACACTTACATTAATTTCTGCAGTATTTTGACAAAAGTGGTACATGATGCTGACTTGAGTTGCTAGCTTCACACCTACAAGAATAGTCATATTCGACAGACTTCCGTTAACATTACTGAGACCGCTGGTTATGAACTCTATTAGTATATTACGTGATTGTGTAAAAAATCACTCACATATGCAGTTAATTTAAACGATTTGTACTGTGCTGATCCCACCCATCTCAAAACAATTGAATGGGTGTTGGATGGGTGCATGAGGTTCGGGAGGAGGGGGTGGGGGGTATCACAAAATTGTATCTTTAGTTCAGCACATTGTTCTTATCCTTGCGTTCCATACCCTCGACTACTCTGTATATATCTGGGGTAACCTTTAATTTGTATTTAACATCACTAATACCAGGGTACGGTTGAGTGGCCAGGGTTCCACACCTCTGAATACTTGGAAACCCATTTTCGACCAACGGGTGGGTTGCGGTGACAAAGAGGAGCCGATCAAAGAATTCAACCTCCTCCCCCTGGTATTTCAGCATACCTTCCGTCAGCTCGCGTATACCTGTGGTAATCTGTGCCCTGCTTATCGCTTCCATCTGGGGAGGAAACTGTTCTCTTAACATAGCCAACCATTTAACTTTCGGCATCACTATGGGCAGTGTCTCGATATCCCATTTCACGTCCACGTGAACAGCCTGTAAATGTTTAATAATTTTAGCATAAGGTTCCTCCGAGTCATCGGTCACGAACTTTTTATTCGCCTCAGTAAACATCGGTAATGTACTCATAGGACCCGGTCTGTGAATTATCAACAAACGGCCCAGCGGCGCTAAGGTTCGTAGAATATGAGAAAACGTTTGGGACGGATTTGTGAAATGTTCCACGGAATCTTTCAACAAAATTTTATCAAACGGTGCTTTTTTATCTTTGCCTAAACTTTCAGCTAATTGTCGGAAATATTCTTCAGCTCCCACGTGTGAGATGCGAAATGGAAGTAATTTCTGTCCCGGCGTCTCTTCGTAGTGTATTAACCCCGGAAATATATTAACCATGGGTTGCAAAAGACAGAATTTGTCCTTGATTTTCTCCGCGAGACTGCCTTTATTTGAGCCAACGTAAGCGAATCTCTCGTGTGTATCTAGTTCCAGATGTTTGTGTATCAACTTGAACATGGCGTCTTCGTACGCGTCTCCGAAGCTATAACTTTCCTCCAGCCGATATTTCGGTATATCCAACTGATTTTGCCATTTTTCAGTCACCACGGAAAATGGTGGTGGGCTATCTGGTAACACAAGTTCGCGTGTATTCGTCCTTGCATGTGTTCCTCTCTTAGTTGTCGACGATATCATGTTTAGTATATATTGAAGATGAAATATCTGCTTTAATTAAAAACAAATTTTACCTAACAGATGTAAAAGTACTATATAAAAATTACCTCTATGACTTATTACTGTAAAGCTGTACTAACTTATGCGAACATATTCACGGTAGGTTCAGTCACAGAGATCCCTCCAGCTTAGTCCTCAACAGTGTCCTTCCAAATTAATTAGACACAACGGCAGGCGAACAGAATTGACATCTATTCCGAGAAATTGAACTTCACAACAATTAACTCCAGTATTAGGCCTACGTACATGCAAGGGTATTCACTGACCGGCACATCAGACACTATATGTGTATATAGGCCAGCTCTTGCATTCAAACACAGAAAATAAATATTTCAGCCGTTTTCGACTTCTTTAACTTCCCCTATATCTGCATTCAGTCTGCTAACGCGGGATCCATCGATTTGGGTTCATTACAAACATAGAGTAACCCCATACGCTACCGTGCTGCAGTGTGTCTTCCCAATACAATAAGGTAAACCAAATTCTGAAATTACTTCCTTGCAGTCGTTATCCACTTTGGAATTTAAGATGACCAAGTGAAACAAGAAGGCCTGGTAACTTAATCTGTAAATGAGCTCTAGAAGTTACTGCCTTCGTAACCAAGTTTGTCAAACATTGTTCTCAGATTTAAACAGTCCAACGAGTCAATATCGCAGTTTACAATGATCTAGTTCCGTAAACACATTAAACAGTTGACACTTGTGTTGATAAATCGACTTTTTTTTTTCTTGTGCTAGTCTTTTCACAATGTTTACAATGCCACACAAAGGGAACATCGCATGTAAAACTGATCGATGATCTCGTTGCCATGGTAGCAGGACGCTCGTTACTCGTCTGAGCGGACGTGTGTGTCATGGTGAGGTGCCGCCGGATGTTCATAAATAAATGAGCACAGTTCGTGGAAGTTACAGACATCGAGGGGGTCGTTAAGACCGCAAGAGAAAAGAAAAACCCATCTTAAATTTATCATTACGATGTCATGAATTTATATAGTTGCCTTTATTAGATGATCGAACTACAGATCGGCTATACAACCACTACGGTTGTATGCATCATGCATGGAATAATATAAGCCTATACTTTACACAAGTTATATACGGTTTTCAAATTAAAATTAGGAAAGTTAATAAGTAGGCTACATAAATATATATTATGACATATTAAAATCAGGAAAATTAATAAGTACACAAATATTATGATATATTAAAATCAGGAAAATTAATAAGTTTACAAATATTATGAAAATAGAAGGCATTAATTTTGCGACGTTTAATGCATCCAGTGGCACATGCATGTGTGAGAAAAACCGAATAGATTATAACTTATAGTTATCGAATTAATAGGTTTAGCTCATGTTAGGTGTTTTCGCACTTATTCCAGATTACGATGACATCCATGGCTTAAAGGGATGCTGTATTGGCCCCAAATATGAGAACAATTCTGATAGTAAAGACCTCCATGTAGAAATTACTTTTTGAAAACTTCTAGCAATCAGCATAGCGTGTTATAATTTGGGGCCTATAATGATCACACCTGAACCGTGATAAAAGACGACCTTACTTTTGCCGGTCGGGGCTCGAACCATGACCTCCTAGTTTCTATATGAGTCACTGCTTCGAATGCCACCGATTTTGTTCACTCGACCGTCAAGCTCTGGTCTTTACAGTAGCAGTTGTTTCTCAAAAGTCTTCGCGTGACTCGTCACGTGACCTTGTCCATACGACACTCGGGTCGCATGCAGTACTGTCGTTAAGAGATACTGTAGGGAAGTAGGCTAGGAGAGATACCGACCTCATTTATAGGCAAGAAATATCACTGATAACTGGATAACCGATACAGTAATAATTATAAAATAAATAGTAATTGATTACTCCATGCAAAACCCTTAAACAACGTAGAGAAGAAGGGGATCTGTTTGTAGTTTATTTTCAGCGAGATCAACTTACTGATTTTGTCAAGTCTTCTACAAATTTCAAAAGATCACGAGATCATTTATTCCGGTATGTTGGTTTATGAAGTTCAAGACAATGCATGAAACAAGTATGAGTTGTGGGTTCATAATGTTCGACCATAAAAAAAAAATCGAGACCATATATAGTATTGCCAAAGAAGTTTTCCGTATTAAACGATGAGTTTAGGCAAAAGTTTAGAATTAATAATATGCCATTGTTCAAGATCCAATTGGACCACACCTTCATTGGCCTTCCCCACCCACATCAGCCTATTTTAATATGTCAGTGCACCTTATTAATCACATCTTTATTCTCTGTTGTTGTTCATATATGAAAAGCACAGTCAAATGAATAGAAGCCCATTGGCCAAACCCCTCTCGAGAGAGCTACTGTAGCTGCGATACTGCGATATATAATACTGCGATATCAAAGTTTGACAATTAGTTAGAAAGTTATTTGGAATGGTATCTACTGCCAAAACAGAGCTTGTGAAACAAATAAATGAA
>KN882928.1:141209-154359 GCA_000934455.1 Apostichopus parvimensis
GTGCATGCGTATTTGTGAAGTTACGTTCCCGCGAAAACAGCACATGTACGCTTTGACATGCTTATTTCGTATGCTCTGTATAGCTAGCTGGGCTTTAAATCCTAGGCCTAGGTCAGATCCCATCCAACACAATTAGTACTGACTGCACAGAAATTCATGACTGACTGTCACGATAAGGTCTCTGCACATTTATACTGCTACAAAGTCTAATGCTAGTTTAGTCAAGTAGTACCTTAATTTCTGTGTACAAAATGCCTGCCGAATTATCATCATACGAAAAACAGAGGCTCAAGAACATAGAAGAAAACCGACGGGTTTTGACCGAGCTTGGGCTCTTCAAAAGTGTAAGTTCGACCTATACAGGCAGAGTAAGTAGGTATAAGTAGTACTAGTAGTAGGCTAGTAAGCAGTAGTACTAAGTTAGTAGGGTTTAACTTCATTTAGCCTAATTCGTAAGATCTAGGGTAACATTTGACTGGTGTAGCCTAGAACTTACGAAGGTCTAACCTATTTTGTTTTGCCAAAAATTAATCCTTTAAAGTTAAGTTTAAGTTAGGCCTATAGCCTATGTATGTTTCATTTAGTGTAGTCTAGTGTCTAACTTAGTCTAAGCTGTAGCCTTTTAGATTGTAAGTCACTCATAGGACTACTACCTTTACTTTTGTCCAATGATGTGGCTCCTAAACAGTGTCACAAGTTTGAAAAATTAGGTGTTGGGGACGTGTGAAAAAGTAGGTGTCAGCAACGCCTATCCTTCCACAAGGCCTAACATTAACTTAAGCCTAGCCCCTCTTCTCCATTATGTGACTCGATCATGTCTATGTAGCTGTTTGGTTCAGAACGTTGGCTGATAAAAGTGACAAAAATTTTGCAAGCATTTCTAATGTCTAACTACTTGAACAGCAACTATTTGCTTGTAGGCCTAATTTTAATGGTAGGCTAATTCATGTTAGTGTTTACTTATCCATCTGTTGGACGGAAATGTCACCTGAAAGTAAACTGATTGCTAACCACCTTTTTAATTTGTGCAGTTTGTGGCACCACCCAGGAAGAAAGTCATCAAGAAGGCTGTGAAGAGAAAGCGTGAAACCCCAAAGCTTCCATCGAATTCAGAAAGTAACATTCCAAAAGAGGGTGCTGTTGAAGCCGGAAGTAACTTTGAAAGCGGACGTCGTAGGTCTAGAAGGCTTAAAGGACAGGTTTGTTATTTAATTAATGCCGGTATTTGACATGTTCTCTAATGCCATCCTAAACATTGAGAAATAGGACCAGCCAGAGATGATAGGGTTAGTGAGAAAGGGGTGATGGGAGGGGTGTCTATGAATGCATGCCTAGCTAAATACATTACAATGATTTGTGTCAGGGTGCTCACAGTTTGTGTTAACAAAATCTGGAAAACGACCTTCCTGACATGAATAAACTATCAATTGATAGAGAGGATGGAGGGGGGGGGGTTAGAGGAATGTGATGAAGGGTAGGGAAAGTTAGTGAAGAAATGTAGTTAAAACAATGTGTCAAGAAGATACTCCATGTACGGACGAATCATCCAATTTTCAATGTCAAACATATCAAATGATTGAAAACTTTAGATATTTACAAATCTGTTTACTTCTACATTATTGTTTTTTTATTTATTTATTTATTTTTATTGTAATTGTCATCTTTAATGAGGGTAGTCCTTCTCAGTGCAGAAGCACTGCTTTCCAGAGGAGCCCTCAATTTGTTGAATAAAACACAAATAAAAATGGTAATATAGAATTGGTCCATGGTTCATGACATATGTCAGTTCGTTCCATGGTTTAACCGTAGCATGTAAACCAACAGACAAGAATAACATACATAGAGATTGACATGTAAGAAGATTAAGTTATGTAACCATTGAGGAGTAAAACACAATAACTTTGATTCTTTTCAAAATAAACAAGTAAAAAATTCCAAATTATGGTATAGGCTTAATTAGGCTTACTAATAAGTATCATAACTGTTGTACAAAAGGTAATGTTACAGATTGAGTTACAACGTCACCGAATATGTTTGTGTAAACAAAAAGAAGCATTAATAAATAAGATTTGGCAGTTGGAATCTAGGTAGCCTGAAAAATTGAGGGAAAATAAGTGCCACGTTTTGGGCATCATTGTTTTTTAAGGTTGCCATAGAGGGCTCACTACCAGATTCGGAGGAAACACTACCTGATGAAGATTACAGACCGACTCCAAAGAAGGTACCGAGAGAGAATTTCTTTGGAGCCGTCGATGGTAATAATCTTTTTTTATTTACTGTTATTATGTATTAACTGTTCTTCAGTTCCATTGATTTTGTGTCAACTGTTTGGTTAAATGGTCCTGGATCCAGGAACCTCCGATCTTAGTCATTTTTTTTTTTTTTAATGTTAGTTTTACAGTCTTGTTCGGGCCAAGGCCCTCTCACACGACTTTACAACTTAACCCTGGTCATTGGTAACTTGTCACACCTACACACCAAAGTGTGCACAATTCAAACAATCTCTCCTGGGCACCACAGTGCACCACAACCACGTGTCCCCCGGGGGACTTCCCATAGGGTGCAGCCACAAACTGGCGCACGCAACTAAATTTACAAGTTACCTCGCAAGTCCCCATTTATACACCTGGGTGAAGAGAGGCAATGGAGATAAAGTGCCTTGCCCAAGGACACAATGCAATGATCTGGCCAGGGCTCAAACCTGTAATCCTTAGATCACAAGTTCACTGCCTTAACCACTTGACCACAACGCCCTCAATCAAGTTGGGTTTTCCAGCTTCCTGTAAACTTGGCAGTTCAGTTTTGTGTAACCTACTAACCGTCTCATTTATTACAGGGATCGAAGTTGGAACTACGTGGGATATGCGCATATATTGTTCGGCAGATGGCGTCCATCGTCCTACCGTTGCTGGTATCCATGGTAACGACGAGGGCTGCTACTCTCTTGCACTCTCTGGAGGCTATGAGGATGATTTAGACTTTGGAGAATACTTCACCTATACCGGAGAAGGTAGGTGTAACCTTGGTAACTTCAATAATCAATATAATGTCATTGTGTGTTTACTTGGGTATCAGTAATCGATAACCTGCCAAATTAGTGTCGTGCCCTCCCAGCAAACACAAAACGTTATAATAACATTTTTAAAAGAGCCTCTAAAATATGCTTTAATAACGTTAAATGTGGTGTTATAAAAACGTCGGCATAACGTTTTTAAGAGATATTAATGTTATATTAATGTTATATTAATGTCTTGAAATAATAGACTGAAAACGTTTTTGTGACATATTTATTACACCACAAATAAGGTTATCAAAACAAAAGACGAAACTTTTTAATAACATTTTAAAAACGTTTTTGTGTTTGCTGGGCTGTCCTGTCAGTTACTCTAAAATGTTACATTTTTTTATTTTTGCTAACAATAGGAGGAAGAGACCTCAAAGGAACCAAGATGAAACCCAAAAATCTACGGACGGCTCCTCAGAGTAAAGACCAAGCTCTGACCAGAGGTAAGTAGCATTGTAGTAGGAGAAGATCGCAAGATCAGATCAAACTTAAAGAAGGGAGAGAAGTAAAGACCAAGCTCTGACCAGAGGTAAGTAGCATTGTAGTAGGAGAAGATCGCAAGATCAGATCAAACTTAAAGAAGGGAGAGAGAGAGAGGGGTGGGACAGCTCCTCAGAGTAAAGACCAAGCTCTGACCAGAGGTAAGTAGTATTGTAGTAGGAGAAGATCACAAGATCAGGTTAAACTTAAAGAAGGGAGAGAGGGAGGGGTGGGGGGGTGGTGTTGGGAAAGATGGTATACTTCACCCTGCATAACTGGAAGCCTGGTATCTCTTGGATATAAGCCATTTGTGGCCACAAACCAAGACCTCCCCTAAGCAACTGCTTGAGGCTGTCGTCCAATCAAATTGGCATATGCAACTGTCTGTTTGAAGCTAGTTGTTGCATAAATACCTACATTCAACGATCATCCAGATTGCTGTGAACTATTAGTTGCAAAGACTGGACTAACGTGTATGTTGTTAGTGTCTGTATGTTTGTGAGTGTTGGGGGAAGGGGGTAGGGGAGGGGGTGGGGGGATGGAGATATAGACCTGTAGAGATGGACATGTAGAATACTGTTTAAATGGTCGCTTCTCAAGATTACTATTCCAAATGAATCATTCCTTTTCATTTGATTAGTGTGTAATCTAAGGTCATATTTTTGTCTGGAAATCCAGGACATGAAATTGTGAGGGTGAGCCTTCATGTTGACATCAGGTGTAGCATCCATACAATTGAAGGTAACTGGATGTCGCCTTGTTCACCCAAAGATTGTTTGGATAAGAACCACAGGCTGTGTAATTATTTGATGACCTGGTTTGCCTCAATCTGTGAGATGTGGAGAATTGTTGTTACTAATTGTAAGCAATCACAGCTCAAGTTCAAGCTGGTGACAATTCAAATTATTGACGGCCGATTTACAATTTTCAGGATAGTTCTTGGAACACTTTTAAGGATCTTAGGATGATACATGAATTCTAAGGGAACTGCCCCAGGAAATCAGGGATGTCTAGTAATCTTAGTCTAACCTAGTTCTCAAACATCTCGTCAAGGCCCTCTAACCAGGTTAGAGACCTCTCAGGTTAGAGACCTGGTTAGAACTTCTAACCAGGTCCTCTAACCAAGGTCCTCTAATCAGGTCCTCTAATCAGGTCCTCTAACCAAGGTCCTCTAACCAAGGTCCTCTAACCTAGGTCCTCTAACCAAGGTCCTCTAACCAAGGTCCTCTAACCAAGGTCCTCTAACCAAGGTCCTCTTACCAGGGTCCTCTAACCAAGGTCCTCTAACCAAGGTCCTCTTTATCTTTATCTTGCAGGAAATCTTGCCTTGAGTCGCAGCTCAGAGTCTGGACGACCCGTTCGTGTCATCAGAGGTTTTAAGCTGGACAGTCCCTACGCACCTGATGAAGGGTACAGATACGATGGTAGGTCAACATCAATCAAACTCCTCGTTACATTTATCAGGGGTTTTTTATTCCGAAATATACTGTTTAATGATTGCATAGTTGTGTAGAAGTTTTTGAGGTCGTGAAAATTCTGTGTACAAAAACAGATAGAGATGCATCTTTGTGGTTGTGTTGATCCAGCATAGTATTTGGCTTTGCATATGCATAGTATTCGGCTATGCATATGCATAGTATTTGGCTATGCAAATGCATAGTGTTGGCTATGCATATGCATAGTATTTGGCTATGCTACCAAATTTATTCTCAAGTCAAATCTTTTCATCACAGTTTTTTTTTAATCTGTACATGTGATTGTTTTGGGTATACTGGATAAATACCAGCCAGTTGGGACAATTTCCCAATGCTAAACTGTACTCCAATATCATGCTCTCAAAGCACTGAAATTGACAGTACAAACAGTTTCTAACCTTGATCTGATAGAAACATGATATTCATACTGTTACGTACGAGTGCTCTGAAGCGGGACATGACGATACAGTATAGAAAAAAAAATTGTCACAATTGGGTGTAAATACTCACTAAAAGTTCATAAAATGCTTGGAATAAGTTTGCTTTCTGTTAACATCTGTGAGATGCCAAATTTAAAAGGGTAAATTATGAAAGGTTTTGGTCTTGTAGCCATTTTTTCTGTGTTATTTTGTTACAGGACTTTACACAGTTGAGCGTCACTGGTTTACTACTGGTCTTTCTGGGTTCGGGGTATTCAAGTTCGCCCTGAAGCGTTGTCCGGACCAGGCTCCCCCGCCCTGGGGAGATGCTGAGGAGGGTTCCCCTAAGAAGCAAGATGTGGAGAAAGAAGAGGATGCATCCTCGGACAGTGGCTTCTCAGAGAAAAGTGATCCAGCTCAGTCAGGTAAGACCAAATGGTTTTTTTAACCTCCATTTCTGGTTGCTAAGGACTTTTTTATTTTTGACCCGCTGAAGATTTTTCTTTCCTTGTGCCTCCCCCATATGCAAGGGATGGTGGCTTTGTTCCCTCTTATGAAATATCTTGGTGCTGAAAAAATAATATTATACTCAAAACAAGGTTCGTTGAGGGAAAAAATTGATAATTTTTTGCCCGCTGGCAGCATTTCCTACTTGTTACGGATGTTTTGTTACGCATCACCCCCAAATTGGAGAGTGAATTCGGTATCTCCCAAAATTTGTCTCCTGAGCCCAATCCCTTTACTGAGAAATCTTGGATCTGCCACTACGTAGTACGTTTTTTTCATTTTCTTTTATTCAGTGAGGTGTTTTTTTAAGTACTTCACTATAAATGAGCAAACCCCAGCTTAACAAAATCTTTTGTTTTTAGGTGCTAGATTTATTCTATTCTCCTGTTCCATTAAATGTTCTGTTTAACAGGATCTGTACTTTATCACACCCTAGATGTCTTGTATTTCCATTTCATTTAGAAAAGTTTCATTTTAATAGCTTTCATTTCATTTAGAAGTTGATGCTATGGATTCTGCTCGCTGTATTGTTTTATCGTTACTTTGCTCAGTTCTATGAAATCGCTCAATTTTTTTTTTTTTTTTTTAAATACAAGTTAATTTTTATTCATTTTTTTTCTTCAACAGGAATGAACCAACTATAGCATCAACTCAAGATTAACTTTTGCTGGGTTTACTGTCTGGTTCTTTCAATTTCTGAAAGTTTGCTGAACCACTCGGGCAGGGGGGAAGAGGGGGGGGGAGAGGAGCGAGAGACTTCTGCCTGTCAAGAGGATTCAGTCTGTATTTATATAGCTTAGTTTCATAGCTATGCATCTCAAGCATTTCACAGTAGAAACATTAGTCCCACCATTCTATGAGCTCCAAAATAGAGACTGAAAACAAAATGTTTGGTGTTCTTCCCAAGACTGATGGCGCAATAAAAAAAGGCTGAAAAGAGTTTGCAGCAGTAGTTTGGAAATGGACCAAAATTAACCATAACTCATTTTTTAATTTTTTTTATATTTATTTTGAAATGAACCAAATTGGACTATAGCCACAAAATGAAGCTGCATTATGGTAAGAGAATGTCATGTGTAAAAAGGCAATTTCTTCAAGAACATTTTATTGGTAAAACTTAGAAATTACAGTTGAGCATAAGTTACAAACATGTGCATGTCAATTTTGACCAATTTTTCAATTAGTGGTTACACATGTATTGTCAGCCTCTTTCAATTTTTTTTTACATTTTAGTGATTTGTTTTCCAATGTTTATCCTAGCCAATTAATGCCAATTAATGTTTATCCTAGCCAATTAATGTACTTACTAGTTCAGGGATATCGTTCAATCCGTTTGCTGCATTTTGTATTTTTCTTTTTTTAAACATCTTTCAATTTACACTGCCATTTAATGGAAGGAGTTTGTCTCATTTTTATACTTTCTTTATTTCCTATTTTAACACATTTTGTATGTTTGTATACTGGAATTTTGTACCATTTCATAACCTGCTATAGCATTGAATACATTTTCAGGTTTTTTTAATTTGAAAAATACAATCAATGTCCTTTTTTTTCTGTTTGGTTCAAGTCAAATGGAAATGATCCGGAATTTAAACCCAAAAAAAGTCCATTTAAAAATTGCCTAATTTTACCAATAAACGCAAATAATTAACGGTTTCAGATGAGTGGGATGAGGTTATAATAGTAGAAACAAGTCTTGAAAATAACAATAATATTAAATATTAAGATATTGAAAAGATTAAATATTGAATAAAATTTAAAGTTAGTAGAGATAAATATAGATATAGATATAAATACTGATAAATATAGCGTCAAAATGGCAGTAAAACTAACAACCGCTGCTTACCAACTTGGGGTCATATATATTTCAAACCATGATCTATTTTATAAAATTCAAAATATCAATTTTCTATAAAAATGTTACCTAGTGTTTGGGCTTTAAAAGCACTTCAGCTGCTAACCAACTTGGGGTCATCTTCCATACAACAGTATTTAAAACCATGATCTATTTCATAAAATTCAAAATACCAGTTTTCTCTAAAATTATTACCTAGGTTTGGCTTTAAAAGCCCTTTCAGCTGCTAACCAACTTGTGGTAATCTTCCATACAACAATATATCAAACCATGAGGTATTACATAAAAGTATCAATATCAATTTTCATATCAATTTTCAAAGTATTCAAAGTATCAATTTTCAAAATATCAAAGTATCATATCAATTTTCTATAAAATGTTTACTAGTGTTTTGGCTTTAAAAGCACCTTCAGCTGCTAACCAACTTGGTGTCATCTTCCATACAAAAATTATTTCAAACCATGATCTTATTTCATAAAATTCAAAATATCAATTTTCTATGAAATATTTACCAGTGTTTGGGCTTTAAAAGCCCTTTCAGCTGCTAACCAACTTGGTGTCATCTTCCATACAACAATATTTCAAACCATTATCTTATTTCATAAAATATTAATTTTCTATGAAATTTTTACTAGTGTTTGGGCTTTAAAAGCCTTTTCAGCTGCTAACCAACTTGGGGTCATCTTCCATACAACAATTTTTCAAACCATGAGGTATTTCATAAATTTCAAAATATTAATTTTCTATAAAATGTTTACTAGTGTTTTGGCTTTAAAAGCACTTTCACTAGTGTTTTGGCTTTAAAAGCCCTTTCAGCTGCTAACCAACATGGGGGTCATCTTCCATACAACAATATTTCAAACCATGATCTTATTTCATAAAATTCATATTTTTAAAATTTTCTATAAAATGTTAACTAGTGTTTTGGCTTTAAAAGCACTTTCAGCTGCTAACCAACTTGGGGTCATCTTCCATACAACAATATTTCAAACCATTATCTTATTTCATAAAATTCATATTTTTAAAATTTTCTATAAAATGTTAACTAGTGTTTTGGCTTTAAAAGCACTTTCAGCTGCTAACCAACAGGGGGTCATCTTCAATACAACAATCTTTCAAACCATTATCTTATTTCATAAAATTCATATTTTTAAAATTTTCTATAAAATGTTAACTAGTGTTTTGTCTTTAAAAGCACTTTCAGCTGCTAACCAACAGGGGGTCATCTTCAATACAACAATCTTTCAAACCGTGATTTATTTCATGAGCTGAAAAAGATCAATTTTCTATAACATTTTTACTAGTGTTTTGGCTTTAAAAGCCCTTTTAGCTGGTTAACCAACTTGGGGTCATCTTCCATACATAAAATATTTCAGTAAGTAACAAAAAAAAAGATCTATAATGGTATTTCAGATTTAAAAGTCATTTCAACTTATTACTTGGTTGTCCCATACAGCATCATTTTAAACTATGGTTTATTTTGTTCAGTTAAAAATATCAATTTTTCTATAAACTACATTATTTTTACTAGTGTTTTGGCTTTAAAAGCCCTTCCAGCTGCTAACCAACTCGGGGTCATATTCCATATAACAATATTTCAAACCAGGAGCTATGTCATAAATTTAAAACGATCAAATTTCTATAAAATATTTACTAGTGTTTTGGCTTTAAAGCCCTTTCAGCTGCTAACAAACTAAGTTAAAAGTATCAAATTTGCTATAAACTACATGATTTTTACTAGTGCTTGAGCATTTATTGCCCTTCCAGCCAAACTACACTATTTCAAGAAGTTTAAAAATATCAGTTGCTAACCGATATGGGTGATCTTAAATACAACAAATATAAACCAATGTTTTATATTTTCATAGTCTTAAATATCACTTCTTCAGTGAAACATACAATAGTCTTAAGCTTTAGATTGAAGCTGTTATCAGCCTTGCTAAAATCTTTCCACAAAAATATAACATAAAATATGTCTGCATAATATTTGAACAAAACAAGATATAAGTGTATACAAATACAATATGCGTGAATAATATAGGCCACACCGATTTACAATTAATACCACCACTTGTAACCCAAGCGGAGAGTTGGCATACTGCTGTCATTACTTCTGACAACTAGTCAATTTCTCGAAGACATGTCCAACCTTGAAGAGGGTCACTTCATCGAACATCCTGCCTGTGAAGAGCGCCCCCACTGGGAGACCGTCGACGAAACCGGCGTTTACAGACAGGGCTGGAAGGCCAGTGACATTGGCTACCATCGTGTTCGATGCTGATGCGAATGCGTTAACCATGTTATCTAGATGGGAAATGCAAGGGAGAACTTAACATTTTAAACAGACCTGTCTGAGTTGAAACACATGCTTATTAAATGAAGATTGGCTGAAGAATTGTTAACTTGTGTGAGGCACTGAAAGAGTTGGCAAGAAGGTAACTATACTAAATATAGGAAGAAAGTATACACATATAAAGAATAACTAACTATTATGAATTTGCAATTGGTGACATCATTCACTCTCATTGCAGCAGTGGAAATATTCATAGAATGACACCTTAATTTCAAGTTTCGTACTGTATCTCTTGAAATGAAATCATAAAACATAAAATTGCCTGACGACTGACGACCACCATGTTTATTACTGAACGAAATATGTTCTCAATTTTGTCTTTTGCTCTACCAAAACGTTTTATTCGATTTACCAACACTGGACACTTCCAGCAGAGGCAAAAATAGCATTCAAACCGTCGGGTGTGTTCTTTACCCCACAATGGCATGGTCCATGCTACTTTAACAGTCAAGAGCTATATTCAATTGCTCATCGTAGCTAATCGTGGGCATTTAAGTTCCGGCACAATGTTTGTTTTCCCAACCAAAGAAAGAAAGTGAACAGATATTCTGGTGGCAAGCAATCTAACCCTTATTTCAAAGAGGAAAATATTCCAAAATGTTACTTGAAAAAACCCAGCTCAATATCTCGTTCCAGCTTCGAGTTATGTTGATTGTTTTCTTTCTGACTGAGATTTTCCTCAGACTCCTTTTTTTCTTATTTATCAATTTTTTTAATTTTTGTAGAACTACTATTTCTTCTGAGGATAGATGATTTAGATATTACAAAACCAAAATATAAAACAAAGGTTCAGCTTAAGAGATGTGATGACATCATTTAACTCTGTTGTTGCCAGATGCAAAATATCACCAACTTTGAAAACTTCATACTCTTTGCCGCGGTACAATATGCTACAAGACAGTGGTTACGACCTAGGAATGGTGATAAATTTGTTATCAGGCAATCAACTTCAGCCAAGAGAATATACCTTTAAACCCATCCAGATTAAAATTAAAAAATTATTATCATTTTAGAAATGATTGCTTCTGCAGAACAGAGCATTCTTGATTGATCGATACTCACCAAAGGTAGACACATCTTTCCCAGGAAGTTTGGCAGCTGTCCATGGAATGGTTGGCATGGCAACCACGTCATATTTCTCCAGGGCCTCTGCATAGCCCTTGACGATAAGACGTGTGAGATTTTGTCCCTTAGAATAAAAGTGGCCGGGGTAATTTTCTTTCAGGTACTCTCCAAAGAGTAAAGTCATCTATAACGAAGCAGGAATATCGTTTTCATGATAGCGAAACAAGGAATCGGAGAAAGGCAGTGTAGTTCAATATTGATGACGAAAATTATTAGAATAATACAAGCTACAATGGATGTACAATGGAGTGGAAGTAGAGTATTTAGTTCATATGTAATAAATACTGCTACATTGCCTAGCAACGTTTCCCTCTACCCTTACTCTCACCTCCCCTTCTCATTTTCCCAAACGTCTAATTAAGTTTACAATCTTTTAAAGATGACCACCATAAATGTACCAGATCTGCTGACATTGACAAAAGCAGTTTACTATATTAACCCACAACCCATCCAGGTCCACCTCCCCCCCCCCCCCAAAAAAAAAAGAGAGAGGGGTAAACCAGATAGCCAACAACTAAAGCTTAGTGATGCCTTGCCACATCATAAATGAGTAAATTCATGAAAACATTTGATATAAGTGGCCACCATTCTTGACTTCCAGTAATCAGCAAGACAGTAGAACCCAACCTACTGTAGGACTATCATACACTATCAAGATCCTAAAGGGAATCCGGAAATTTCAACGAGCAATATATACAGATATGACCTTCATATGACCGAGTAGTATATTTATATATATCTTCCAGAAAGTGTCACATCAATACCTACTGTAACGGTTGATTCACAATTTCTATACGTAAAATCTATTCATTGTTATTTAAACCTGTTCGTATTCATCATTAGTGAGCTCGGCAGCAATCTCGTGCTGTCCTGCATGGTAAATATTCCCAGATGTAGAATTCTTCACATTACAGTACCGCACAATGGTTAGTTTAAATTGTTTTGTATACGTGGCCGAGTTGTCTCTCACTCGGCATTATTCCAGACAGACTGCACAGCTTTAGTGCAGATAGGCCGACCATGCATGTCGTTAAGATACGATTTATCTTTGCAACAACATTTCTGTAAAGGTTCTTTGAGGGTACAGTAGGGCAACCTGCAGGAGAGAGAGTGAGTCATGGAGGGAGGGAGGGAGGGAGGGAGGGAGAGGGGGTGGAGGAACCATCAGTGACATGACCTCTGACCACTCTGTATTAAATACATCAGCACCCGACATACCTTCATGGTATGAGAGAGGTCGTTGACGCTGGTCTTCATTGATCGTCCTTGGAAACTGGTCATGCTGGTCGGGTAGAATCCCTTGTACCCGATACCAGTGCCTGCATGGTAACAAGGAGAACATAGCAATTAGATAAATGCACCTACAATAGAGTAACTGAACCCGGGTACTAATCACCATATTATGGCATTTAGGTGTAATCAATTTGAAGGGCATTTAGGCTTAATCAATTTGAAGGGCATTTAGGCTTAATCCATTTGAAGGGCATTTAGGCTTAATCAATTTGAAGGGCATTGAGGCTTAATCAATTTGAAGGGCATTTAGGCTTAATCAATTTGAAGGGCATTTAGGCTTAATCAATTTGAAGGGCATTTAGGCTTAATCAATTTGAAGGGCATTTAGGCTTAATCAATTTGAAGGGCATTTCCATGAACAACACAATGCATCTCCTTCCAGAGAGGAAAATTTCCAATGAATATTAATTAGCAGGGATGTAACTGGTCAGCTCAAACAGCTGCTGAATATTCAGTGTAAATATTAACACTCTAATTTTAGGTGAAAAGAATAATGTGCACCCATAAACTATACTTTGACTGACCCCATCCCACAATCAAATGGGTCTGACAACTGATGGGTTATTCATGAGCTTGAAT
>KN882929.1:2646-23418 GCA_000934455.1 Apostichopus parvimensis
CCCCCCCCCCCCCCCCCCCCGCCCCCACCTCCCTCACTGATATATGAAACTCAAATAGCCAATTCTGTTGTATACTGTCTTCCTGTCTGTAAGAAAAAGTGACTTTTTTTTAGATATGGAGATGTACAAATTAAAGAGCAGTAGATGTCACTCTTGAATCTATGACATGCTTCCCCCTCCCCCAATCTATCCCCTCCCCCTCCCCCTCCTCAGTAACGAGAAATTCAGGGTGTAGTGGGGTGGGGATGTGGAAGGGAGCGAATTTATTTTTACATATGGAGACGTACAAATTAAAGAGCAGTAGATGTCACTCTTGAATCTATGATATGCTTCCCCTCCCCCAATCCATCCCCTCCCCCTCCTCAGTAACGAGAAATTTAGGGTGTAGTGGGGTGGGGATGTGGAAGGGGGCCACATTTGGGATAAATTAAAATGTGGGACCAAACCAGAGTGCCCAAGTGAGTGTAAGCCTGCACAGTTTGAATGTTAGGTTTCTTACCATTTGAATTAAAGCTATTCAATGCAACACAAATGAAATTCACTAGGAATCCAGCAATCGAGAGAATAAGTTAAGTAACCATGGAGAAAATTTGACAAATCATGCATCTGATCTTACTCTGCTAGATTGTTGATTGTTGAAAGTATTTCTTACTTTGATTAAAAGGTTGATGGACAAATAGACGAGAATGGGGAGGGGTCATTCGTTACCCCCGGTGATAGCACTCATTTGAATCTGGGGGACAGCTTGGTAGTCGGTGGCATAGATAACGAGGACGAAACGGACGGCTTACCCCTGGACCTGTTTGCAGGGGCGATCAGACAGGGCTTTGTGGGGTGCATGAGAAACCTCCTGATGGAGACGCTCAACATTGACTTCTCTCGCTACATTCGAGAACAGGGGAAGGAGGAGGAAATCAGGCCATACTGCAGGTTAGTAAGAAGGAAATAGATCTTTTATAGAAATGGAGAAATGTGAGAGAGCTTTAAAAGACATCAGCGTTACGCTCCCAAAGAATGCTAGAAAGAAAGTCAAATAATTGTCAGATAATGCTCTAACTTCAACAAGCAGTTTACTAAGATCCAAGTCTGTTATGCCCCTGAGACATTTATTATCTGATTAGACATCCCTCACAATATCTATATATAAGAAGAATCAGGCCGTCAAGGAAAGTACTTTTGAAAATGTGTAGCAATCCCTAGCATGCTCAGATTTGGGGCCAATACTACTGATGACATTAAAAACAGGATAAATGTCCAGTTGCAAGTCAAGTTGTTACAAATGAGGGGATCGAGTGATGATCTTGGAAATAGACAAACCAGAATACAGTCATTTTCAGACATATTAAACAAAGTCCTCCTGCAGGTTTGTTAGAAGACAAATCTCAAAATACAGATTATCAGATCAGATGTGAAGATTTATTAACATTTTCTCCGTAATTTGTTACAAGAGAAAACACACTGACACAGAAGTTGTACAGGCCTAGCATTCATAAGGCAGAAGGGGATGCAATGTTTCCATCAGAATCACTGAATGATAAAGTAGCCATGGAAACCTGTTACTTATTGACCATTGACATGTTGTGACCTTTATTTTACAGTGTTTAAAAATACTTAAAAGAATATTCTGGTGGCTAAAGTTGATTGCTGAACGAAATTGTTGAAAATGTTCTGAAAATAACCTCATCCTCATAGCATTTTGTATTGTGAAAATAAGAATTTTTAAAGTTTTAGTGATATTTTGTAAATGCATCTGGCAACAGCAGAATGGATGATGTCATCAGGGCACTTCAGCTGAAAATGTCTTTGTTTTTCTTCATAATATCTCAATGATTTATTAACAAACAAAACGAATATTTCAACAAAAAGATGCAGTTTGATGAAATTCTAAGTACAAAGAACTTTGACAGCTAGCTATGCAAACATTCCGAATGTATCAGGTTTCAAGGATAAATCAACAAGAAGATAACAATAGCCTAAGTAAAGCTTCCAAAGAGCATTTGCCCAAATGACATCACAGACCCCCTACTGTGATCCAACTTTCTGGAGTAGTTGAGGGTTTTAGCCAGTCAAAAACGCTCTCATTCAATCAAATATATCTCAAGTTAGGGGCAAGATATTGAGATGGGTTTTTTTTTCAAGTAGCAGTGTGGAATATTTTTCTCTTCAATGTAAGTTTCACATTGTTTGTCACCAGTAAAATACCCCTTTAATATGCATATTCATATCTTCCGGCATTTTCTTTATGCAAATTGGGCTCTGGAATTTCTAAGCCTGAGCAAAGAACTGAGTTACTGCAAGTTCAGCTCTCTGTGGTTCAAGAGGTTTATCTGTGGCATGAAATATGCGTGCACATAGAGTAAGGAGTAACCGTGACTAGATCCATGACTGTAGATCTCTCTACATCATGTACTCCAACGCCTAAAATGTAATGAGATCAACGTCTGTCTGTCTATTGCAACACGTTATAACACTAATTAACCTATAAAAGTTACATTCATTATATTCTACTTTGATTCCAATGCACCCAATTATAGCCAAATAGTGTGAACCGTGTCATTGGTTTGAGAATGGGGGAGTGAAGGGGGGGCAGTGGCGGAGCGTCCATACAGTCAGAGGGGGCGAATGCCCCCCCTGACGGACTCAAATGGACTGATGGCGCCCTTTTCAGCTTTTTACCACTTTTTACTTATTCGCGATTATTGACTTTATTATTGCGCTCTCATCTACTTATTGACATTTGTCACATTTTGTAGGTGTAATTTTCTGACAAATGCTCTAACGGCGGTCTTGTGATGAAGCGCATGCACTTTCAACACCCATATAAACTTCAGAGTTGTCACAAATGGCGATGACACCTATTTATTCTTCATTTATCTGCAAATTAGCAAGGCCCGGAAAGGGTCATTTCCGGCGATCTAAGGAGTATCTTGACTCAAAAAATTTCTGTACGCTCCACGCAACCTATGGTGGCGCTCCGCTTAGGTAGTGTCGAAAGCGCCCCTACAAAACATTCTCGCCCCCTCTGACCAATACCCCTAGCTCCGCCACTGGGGGGGTGGGCATGGAAAGGAGTCAGCCCAATGGTGTTAAAATTGCTGTCTGTGGTGGCATGTCATAGGCTTGAAAATCATTCCTATGAAAGTTATAGGGGCCTGGTGATGGGAGGGAGGGGGGGGGGGCAATAGTTTCAGCCAGTTTTTAGGATTAGAATAAGGAAACACTTAAGTGAGACAGAGACAATGAAATCACAGAGATGATATCATTTTAATACTACCCTTCAACAATAGCTCTGTACTGTCCTGGGCAGTAAAGTAATGGGAGCCAGAGAATGGGTACTGTTCCATGAAGACGAGAAGAATAGGCTGTACTAAATTTGGATGCAGATTTTGTTTATTAACTGACGTATTGTTTCTTGTGCTTTTCTTTTTATTATGTAGAAGGCCTGATGTCAGGTTTTTGTATTAATATTTTTCTATCTCTTTGCTGTTCTTTGCAGAAGCGAAAGTGATAAGTGTGATTTAGAGCCATGCAGGCATGGTGGAATTTGCCGAGAAGGATGGAATCGATTCATATGTGACTGTACCATGACAAGCTACTCGGGTTCTACTTGTGAAGAAGGTAAATACATCATCTGAAAATGCGTCCTTTAATACCACTGCCATAACAGTTTACCTGCCTTGGGCGTTTTCGTAGGCTCTCACGTTAGATCTCCGGACATTTGAGCTGTGCGAGTGACTTTTCTACACTCGTTCATTTCCTTTGCTAGGCTTGGCAAATTGATCACGTAACTCATAGGCTTAAACGTTCTAGACTAATCATCTTGAAAGGTGAAGAAGTGGGCAGTGGTGAAAAATGAACGGCAGTCTTACTAAAGGGCGGATTATCAAATGTGCCTGTTAAGAAACCGTCTCGTAACCACTGCATAAAGGTGGACCTGATTGGTAGCCAAACCTGTATTTACATCTTTTTTTGTCTTCGAAAAATAATGCCTAAATATACATAATTCAAAGTGAAAATGTGCACTTAGTAATCACTAGTGCTGCATATGCTTTGAGCAAACAGGTTGCTAAGGACTTGGCACTAACACCATGTTGACATTGAACCTCTCAAACCTGAACCAGTGTTTGGAAAATAAACAAGAAGTATTTTATGCTACAAACTCTCGGTTAGTGTGCAGACCTAAGAGAGTATTATATAATTCGTCTGTTGTGATCTCTGGTCATCAGACAGAATTTTAATCATCTGGAATCTGGCCTCCCTCAATGAGGCAATAAAGAGCTCCATGTCAGATCCTGAATGCCACAATGTTCACACTGGGAAACTGATCTCAAGGATAGTTCTGATCTGGATTTGATCCTCTGCTCATTCTTCAGTGTGAACAAGTCCAAAGTGTATACTTTGGCTGGTTGGCAAATGATTTTGAATAAAAACTTTTCCCTGATTGAATCATTAGAAAACTTTACAGATGCTTTTGTCTTTTGGCTAATCCATTGAAGTTTGCTCATAAATTTGCATCATGGTAGAGATAGCAGGGTGTAGCTTGTTTGTTTGTTTTGTTTTTTTTGCTGTTGACTCTTATACCTTTCCATTGCACCCATATCATAGCTTGGAAGTTTTTCTGTATTTAGGTGCAATTGGTTATTCGCACGAATAAATCACAACTGCACTCTGTCATTTCTGATAGTCTGGTTGCCAAGGTAACAGCTGAGGAATGGCCCCTACCAGCTTCCTTGAACTATTTCTTGTTGTTGATAGTACAGGTCAAGACTAAAACAGAAGCAGTGATCATGCATACTTAACACCACTCAGCATTACCGTGTAGTATCAGCTCCTGGTCCATCATCGATTCTTAAACCAATAACGTAAGGATGCATGAACGTATCAGATGATACCAGCGAATACATCATTTCTGATATGGATGCTCTTAGCCACGGACTCTTTCCTCTCAAAATCTCATGGTCAAGAAGCTCTCTCTTGTTTAATATGCTCTGATACGGTTGCACTGAGGTTGAAATCATCAGCATTGCAAATGTGATATTTGATAAAGTATACAGTCCATGTCTTGCCTCCTGGACTGTTTCAAATGGAATATATATATCGTAAGGAAGTAAAAGAGAATATGCAAATAGCCTTGCATTCTCCCAGATGATCCTTACGGCCTATTAGTACTTGAGATTTCAGCCTATAAGGCTCAAAACTTACTTAAGAGGGCAAAGTTTGAGATAGATAGCATGATAAAAAGGCACTGAGAGCAGTAGTAAGATATAGACAAATGAAGTCACCGATTCTATCCTGTATTCAGAATCTTTAATTACCTTTATTAGAAATACTAACATTGCTATTACTAGTGATAATTCAGGGAGAGGTTTGAGAAAGACGGAAGGTGCAACAACAGTTGAAAATGTAGAGGAACATGCACATCCTCAATAACAGCAGTTGTATCGTCTGCAATCTTTCATTCGTTACTCCACACTGTTATTCTGAATTTTTAACTGTCGTGGGCATCAATTAAGTGAATCTCCTTTCTCTTGTCCACAAGGATAACAGTTTTATGGTACTATAATTTGCTCACTTTAATCAGCATGGAACTGCCTACATGATGTTTATAAGAGGTTGAGAGAATGTATGCTTATTGCATCAATTGCATATCATCGTTATAGATACCAGTGGCGGAGCTAAGGGTATTGGTAGGGGGGGGCGAGAATGGTCTGTAGGGGCGCTTTTGACACTATGTAAGCGGAGCGCCACCACAGGTTGGCGCGGAGCGTACAGAACTTTTTTTGAGTAAATATACTACCCTAGATCGCCGGAAATAACCCTTTCCAGGCCTTGCTAATTTGCAGATAAACGAAGAATAAATAGGTGTCATCGCCATTTTGTCAGAAAATTACACCAACAAAATGTGACAAATGTCAATAGTTATTTGAGAGCGCAATAAAAAAGTCAATAATCGCGAATAAGTAAAAAGTGTTAAAAAGCTGAAAAGGGCGCCAAGCAGTCCATTTGAGTCCGTCGGGGGGGCATCCGCCTCTCTGACTGTATGGACGCTCCGCCACTGAAAGATACCACTGTGTGCATTCCTTTGCTGACATTAGAGATCCTTATTTCAAATTTACGTTTCAACAAGAACCACATGTTCCTGACAAAGTTAGTGACACAGTCTTCTCAGGCAAACTACAGTTATGTAGTAATTAATTAGCTAGTTTTGCCAAAAAATGACAATAGCACTCTGCCACTTGATTCTCTATTCAAAGTAAATGTATATATACATGCAATGAAGGATTCTCTATAGGCCTATAAAGCTGCAATACAACTGCATGTTTGCTTTGAAGACAAAAAACAGGATTTCTGCATGGTTGTAAACATTTGCCTTAACATTTATGCAACAATTTTAGAATGTGTTTGATACTTCAGTGGATGTACATTGTTTTGGAGGGGGTTGGGTGGAATATGGAGACAATTTGTTATTCAATATAAAATTAAACAATCAGGTTGGTGAAATAAAATATGTGAGTAATGCCATCTGAGTTTGATTATTCAATAGCAATCTCAATTTAAGTAATACATGGCTGATTCTGTAAAAAATATTTCTGTCCCACTTTATAATCAAGCTTTAAAATTGTAACTTGTTGAAATCTGACCTGATTTGTGATTCTTTCCTTCAGACGCTACCCGCGTGTCCTTCAATGGAGTATCATACGTCAGAGTAACCCTGAAAAGAAGCACCCAGACCAAGTTTGAAGACATTTTCTTTCGTTTCAAGACACGGTTCCCCGAGGGTATGCTCGTTGAGACCTCTTCTCCGGGTACCATCGATGTCATGCTGATCGAGTTACACCAAGGCCACGTCAGGGTCACCACCAACTTTGGGAGTGGGAGGACGGTGCTCACAGTGGGCGACCACCTTGACAATAATAACTGGCATTCAGTCCACGTGGTTCGCCAGGAGAGCACCCTGATGGTGACGGTGGATAACACAGAACGGTCAGAGGGTAAGTATTGTCTGGTAGGAAGGAAGGCAATTAGCAAAATGGAGCCGCTACATATGGAAGCTACACATTCAGTGATTCGTTTCAGTTTTCGTAAGAAGTTGTGTATAGTGTCACCTCAAGCGTGCCATTCAAAGATATGCTATAAATCTACCAATGCATCAGATTGTACACTTTGATGAAGTCTGGATACACTGTGAGCTAGTAGTCGTAAGGGTCAAGCTGTTTATTTTTTGTCTCCATTTTGCTATGGTCACCTTACACAAGGATAGGCCTCCTCGTTAAACTCTTCGAAAATTTTCTGAGGTCATATTTGCTCATGGTCTAGGACAAAGCAGATTTAACCAACTTTATACAGAGATCTGGCGTTCTCACTTCAGCGTGGACTGTGTGGTTATCCTGTAAGTAGACTGTGTGGTTATCCTGTAAGCAGACTGAGTGGTTATTATCGTGTAAGCAGACTGTGTGGTGATGGTGTATGGGTTACCTTTGGGACATGGGTTAACTCTGGGCTGACTTTTAAATTAAAGCCCTACTGAAGGAGGTGGATCTTGGGGATTATAACACAAGAGTTTGTGGTTATCAACTGCCACTGCGAGTAGCTGTTATCACAGCGCTACAGGGAGGTGCAGCATGAAGGACTCTGCAAGAATTAGTCAAATTTCAGTTTGCTTTTATGACACAAAACACAAGATAAAGCTGGTAATGTCAGATCTACTTATTATAGCCTGACTTGCAAATATAGAGTGTAAACATTAAAAAGAAATCAAACAAGTTTAGTACTGGTACTGTATATCATTACAGCAGTGAATTACTGAAATGAGAATGGTAGTCATTATTATATGTGTTTGTTTTAAAAGCCATCAGTTAGCAAAGCAAATAGATGCAGTCAATGTTAGTTATCAGTAGGCCTATATTAGTAATTTCATAGTTTCAAGTTGTTAAGCAGGATTTTGAAAGATGACTGGAACCAATGTTGGAAAGTTATGAAACAACATTTGCGTGATTGCATATATTTCATCTCACTATTCGTTCCCTAGAAATGAAGGTAGCTATCTTTCGCTTCCTCGTGTGGCTTAAAGAGAACATGTACATATATTCATAAGTAGTGGAGTAGAGAGTTAAACAGTCAGGAGCTAATTACTGGAACAACGATGAGAGTACTTGTTTGGACTTAAATCGACAGTTTGAAAAACTCTCCATTATTTCAGACCTTCAGTTGAATACTCCATGTTTAGTAATTACTTCAATGAACATTTGAAGTCATTCTAAGTCATTAACCATTAAAGTAATTACCAACTTTTGATATGCCACAAGCTCTTATTATCTTTTACATGCCACAAGCTCTGATTATATTCACTTCAGTGCAGCATAAGTTGTAAGCTATTGTGTACCTTCACCATGCTTTTATTGTATGTTTCATATTGCATATGTTTTGCATATAAAAGTATCCATGGTTACAGGATTAAAAGAAAGTTGAATAGGTAGGTAGTATGGTCTTTAAATAATACAACTGTTTATACTCACCAACTTAGTGTACTGCTTTGAAAATTTTGTTGCAGTAGAGTTAATGGCTAATTATCATGAAGAACAGACTGAAAATTTCAACTTTTTGAGGGTCTTTTCACAGAGAGTAAATATTTGAAGCACTTATAAAACCATTTCCAACAGCCAGCAAATGAACAGTATTTGTTGGACTTTCTGTTCTGTCTATACTCTGCAAAGTTGGTTAGATTAAATGTGTACACAAACCCAAACAAAATCTTTACCTTATACAACAGGGATCATTACTAGGAATACTTCCCAAAAACAGCTTATATTAGCAAAATCTTGTTCTATTTAGGAGATATCCTAGCTTAGTAGTCATGCATGTATATATCTGTCATTTTGTAAATCTGTGATGTCATAATGTCACTAGGAGGATCTGAAACCTTTTCACTTTGAATTTTCTCTTTGATTTTATTTTCATATTTCAAGGCACTGAGAAGGCCAACAGTGTTATTCACTGAAGCCACTGGATCACTAAGTCGTGTAAAGAGCTTTAATATTTTAGATTCGACATTTGCAAAACTCATCTCCATAGAGAAAATAAACCATCAATAAAATATTAAAGAAAAGCATAACAGTTGAAGCACATGTGGCTCAATGATTCTATATTAAGACTGGAACAAAGTCTGCAACCACGTGTTATGAGAGAACATGAAATCTGTGGTATAGATCCCATATGGAATCAGATTTTGCTATAACAGCTGCTTGTGGAAGTTGTTCACAATCATGATCTCTTCATACAGATGAATATGGATGATGGTTAGGGTATTGTCTCCTTTTGAAAGACAGGTCCTGCATCACCGGTGATAATATGATGAAACCTTGATCAGACACTTGTATATTACAAATCGGACTCCACACCCTGTGTTCAGTATTAAGATAAAGGTGGACTGAGTTTGAACCTCTGTTTGTTTGGCAATAGACCCCCCCCCCCTTAATAGATATCAGATCCCGCCCTGGGATCACCGAATGGAATGTTGAGAATTATTGTTTACTGAGGAGAAATGTGCTTGAAGCCGTGTGATCTGCAGCACTGCTATTAATGGCTACAACTATTGCGTCAAACGACACAAGTAACAGTCAACAAAGGAAGTCAAAGGTAGAAGCGGATCAGGGTCATCTTCCAGCTGCATTTACATTACAAATTTAACCCTGAGCGAAGGTCTTATCCTCCATTGATCCGAGTCAGTATTGCGGGATCCAGACTTACCGGCTTTGATCCGCATTTACTCTGTGACAAATCAGACGTTGAGTGTAGAGATTAACACTGAACTCGTTCTCAAGTAGCAATCAGACCGATGCTGTAATGGTATAGAAAAGTGCCACCTATGGTTGCACCATGCCATATTTGATCCTGTCATGCATGTTTTTTTGCTGTGAAAGGGATTTACCCCTTCTATAAAAGGTTTGGGATGGATGCCTTCAAATCTGTCCTTTTGGGGTACAATTGTAGAATTAATAGAATAGACTCACGTGGGATATATTATTTACAGTGAAGACACTCTTTATTGAAGATGGGGTATGTATCATCTCTCATATCCAGCGTGAATAATGATAGCTCATTTTCAAAAATGAATTATTCTGAATGCTCCAGGAGTTGTTGGGTGATTTATCTTGTATACTCCTGTTGTTAATGTAACTGATAACTGATCCTACAGCTGGTACTACTGGATGTTCAGCTAAAGGTAGGAGCAGTAAAATATTTACTGTCCGACATAGGTTTAAGAGATTAAGCTTCTGTTGCCCCTTTTCTAAACCCAGCAGGAAATAGCAGAGTATTTTATTTTCTGAGTTCCTGGTGTGAATGGAACATGTGAGCCATCGAACAGGTGATATATACATGGTGGTTCTAATAAAGCTTATAGCAATAATGCAGTCATCTGGTGTAGATGTCTGAAAAGATATAGATATACTGTACTTTCTATGTCTTTTACTTGTTCTCTTTTGCATTATAAATCCATGTGTGGAACAGATTGCAGTGTTAGCCTATAATCCTTTTTACAAATCATTTCACAGGAACTTTGTAAGCAGTGTGCACATACCTTATTATCCTCATTGCATGTTGCACAACAATGTGAACTTTCACCTTTAGACTTTCACATCCAGTGGATTTATTCACCAAGTGACCACCGTACCTTTGTTTCATATGTGGATCCATTCTTACACAAGAACACAAAATAAACGACCTCACCACCCCCTCTCTTTTTTTTCATTCTTTCTTTGACTTTTTTTTGATGTTGGTCAAATTTCATTTAAATCTCATTGCTATATTTTACCTTAAAATACTGCATATATAAATATGATATGTGTATTATTTTTTTGCACACTCTTCTTCGGTTTCACCTCAAACGCAAAAGTTAATAAATGGTTAACGATATCTCAAATTGTTGATGTGACTGTTTCTTAGATGTCGACAAACTAGGAAAATTGGATAGATGGGCAAAGTGGCTCCTCCAGTGATTTTGAGCTAGTTGGATGCTAATAATTAACACATGAAAAAATGATATAACATTCATGAAACAACACTAGTTGTCAAGAAAATTATGATACATGTAGAAATATCCAAATGATTATGGCTCCAGTCGTTTCATTTCTTCTCTCCTTCTCTATCGCTATGGTAACAAAAGGCAATCCTTTTTTTCCTTTTCAAAAAAGAATCTTTTTGCTTTTCTTGACCATCACTCTTTTTGAAGAAAAATTCCAGACTTGTTTTCGAATCCCTCTGCGTCATCCCTCCTTCTAACGAACCTCTTTATCGCTTACTTCTGAACCCTTCTGCTATGTGAATGCTCGATTGCTGGCTTTCCTTCAGATCTCCCCAAATCTTTCTTTCTGCTTAATTCTGAAATACCTGAACTATACTGTCTATACTCAGAGGGGTTACACAAATATTTGTTTTCCTCCCCCGCCCCTCCCCCTCCCCTAAATAAATTGCTCTTTGAACTTTGAAAATTCAAATGAGGGAGGATCGTGAATGATTGGAATTTTTGTCAAATAAGAAAGAATGATGTTCAAGAAATGAAAAAAGGTCGCTGCTTTTAAAAAGTAAAAAAAATCGCAGCACTGCGGAATGAACAAGCACAAAAATTGCACATTTTTGAGTAAAAGTACAGTTTTTTCTTGCTATCAGTTGCAGGCCCCTTTGCATTATGGGTAAATACAAGTTTGTTGAGTCGTCTCAAATTATGAGTATGCTTAGAAAAGAAAAAAGAAACACAACAAAAGAAAGTATTGTCATTTTGGGACAATTGTTTTTCATTCCTACAAATTGTTCTCAATGCAGTGCAGAGTTGGATGCAAAGTGACCGGATATGGTCTCCCACTAGCATATTTTGAGATGATATTGTTTGACCATATCAGTTGCACAAAACATGCCATATGCATTTACAGGGAATACTTCTTTACCAAAACTTTGAAAGCTCTGACATCTGTCTAATTTCACATTGCATCACAGCATCTTCCAAGCCATTTCTATTTGTTCAATATTGACTTTGAATTCTTTGGCAACTTTTATTATTCAAACAGAATTAAAATGTAGTCTGACATTAATTGAGTTGTTATATTTATCAAAGAATGTTTCCGAAGTCCGAAAAAAAGTTCCATCAAGTAACATTCTTTTCTGGATCTTTGCTGAGGCGAGGCTCACTCACATTCAACTCTTCCATCACGACCGATGATTCATCTTGCAGACATTTCATTTTTTTCACCCCCTCTAAATAAAAAAGGTAACCCCTGTGAGTATTTCTTTTGCTGTTTGATCAACTTGGTATCCTTCTTCTTATTCGATTGCAACAAATTGAACTTGAGCTTTGTTTTTTTGTTCTTGTTGTTATTTTTTTTCTTTCTTCTCTTCTGGTTGTCACGTTTGCATCATCATAAATGTTTTCTTTGATTTTCTCTCTCTCTCCATTTCTCAAATCCTCTTCTTATCTCATGGCCATGCTCTTTCACCTGTTCTCTTCAACTCTTCAACTACTTCTGAACTTTGACCTTTGAACCTCTTCAACTCTGACCTTTTGCTCACCTGCTGGATTTCTTTCACTGCCTTCTGGGGTCTTTTTCCTGTATCCATAATCAGCCTATAATATAACACAAGGAAGAGGTAAGTCCAGGTGTCCAAGGTCACCTGTGACAGGTGCAACATTTCAATTCATCAGAACTTCTCATTGTACGAAAGAGAGATGGAAAAACAAAACCTGTTACAGAATAATGGTATGACCCACGATACAGAATAATGGTATGACCCACTTTAATATAAAAGTTAGAGATTCAATGAAGTGATGTATTCTTCTTTTCACCTTTCTAACCTCTTTTATTTTACCTGATAACCTTTCTCTGAGGGAGAATTTAAAAGATTTAGCTTAAACTTTTCAGTAAGATAAAAAAGAAAATTCCTTCCTTTTTGTAATTGAAATAAAAATAAAACAAAACTGTTAGCAACCTGCTTATCCACTAAAGAGCCTGTGTAAGAGAATGTGTAAAGGTAAGAGGGCCTGATATTTCGATCCTAGCAGGATCTTTTTCAGAGGCTGAATGAAGATACTGCCTCTGAAGAAGATCCTGCTAGGATCGTAATGTCAGGCCCTCTTACTTTTACACATTTTTGTAACTGATATAGTGCAAGAAACCTAGCATTCCTTTTGCTTTCTACACGAAGGCAAAAATTCATGAAGGGTAAAATGAAGTGGCTAGAACCAGAAGCATATACTCCCAAATGTTGAAACTTTTAATTTGGCTATCTTTATTCATGATGGCAGGTGTTGTTTATAAATTTACGACACTCTGTAACAAGATTCGTTATAGATTTGTGTTATAAAAATAGAAATATAAAAAATATAGTCTGAAATCAATGAAGGCAAAGGAATACAAACTAACATTATTTGCAGCGATGGATTCTGTTAGTCAAACCATTTGCAGTGAAAAAGAGCCCCATATGATTGATTTGACATTCCATGAATTTCAATGAGAGACCAAATTGATAAAGATGTGATTGTTTTCCTTTGTGTCCAAATAGCTCCAGAGGAGTTTGAAGGAGGAATCCTGGACAATCATTATATTGACATTGGAGGCTACGTGAGTCCAGAAAATCATCTCACCCCACCAGGATTCATCGGTCAAATGGAGCAGTTTGTATACAACAGTAAATATTACTTCGAACTCGCGGAAAAGTATTCGGTGAGCAGCATCATGGTCACTGCATCGTTCGAAGACGACATCCCTCCTCGTCCAGTTGTTAGCCCGTTTACATTCCAGACCAAGGAGGTTTTTGTTTCACTCCAGACTCCATCCACGTATCCTAGACTGACCTTCTTCTTTCACTTCAAGACCACGGAACCAGAGGGCCTGATTTTCTACGACCGTGGCATCGGCCAAGATTTCATCGCCGTCGAGCTGTTGGCGGGCCGTCTCCACTACGTCTTCAACCGTGGCTCTGGTTCGACGTCCATTCAGGACAGCACCATGCACCCGCTGAATGACAACAAATGGCACGAGGTCTGGATCTTCCGAAACAGCAGAGACCGAGACCTGCTGATGGTGGACGGAATTGCCGCAGCCGACAGGGCCGCCGAGGGGGCCTCCAATATCGACCTGACCGAGAATCTTCGAGTCGGTGGAATGTTGGAATCAGAATACGCTAACTTGCCCGTCATGGTTCAGTCCAGGACTGGCTACCAGGGATGCTTCGGTTCGCTGGAGATAAACTACGAGCATCAAGACCTAACGGCCGAGACGCAAAAGAACGACCAGCTAAAGGAGGGATGCACTGGTGAGTTTATTCATCCTTATTCTGGAGAATCAGCTTATTTTAAAGATTACATCTTCTGACTTGTCACTTTCACATGTGCATTATTTTGCGAGAATCACCATCGTTAATAAAGCCTGAAGGAAGGGGGGGTTGACAAAAGAGTTAGAGGTGATGGAACGTGTCTTAGTTTGATCAAGTATGATGTTATTTGGATCGATGCTTTTGCTGCAAATTACTGCCAGGCGGACACCAGGCATAGAAAGTGCTGCACTTCAACGTATAATCGTAACCTTCATTGACCAACTTGGGGCTCAACCTGTGATATCAGTAGTGACACTGATATATCAGTAGTGACACTGGTGCTGGAAGGAAGGAGTTTCTTTTCTTTTTTATTTTTCTTTTTTTTTCCTTTGAGAAGGCAATATCATGTTTTAATCATTTTTGGCTAGTTTCACACCAGATGTAACAAATGGACCATATGTTTACTACCTGTAATATATACATTATCCTCAGTATGACAATAAAGAAAATGTGAAATCACTGATTCATCCAGGAGCAATCAGTGATCTACACATTTAATAGAATTGTTAGTAGACCCTGATTGTATAAGATTCAATGAAATTCTACGTAGTTCTTTCACCAAGTGCTGTTTAATGTGGTAATATGATATCATACTTTAATTCCATCAGCTAGCTATGTCTCTTCTGAAGAAAGACGCATATAAACGTTATCCTTCTTGAGTACTCTGTGTTAATACATCACCCGTGAAAAAGGTATAAAATTAGTGACCAAGTTTACAGAGAATTTTAAGATGGATTTTGGCACCAAAGTATTCAGAAAGCAAAGTGAGGGAAAAAAGGATGCAGTCTTTTGTTACTACAATATTACCAGTATCTTGTCTGTAATATGAATCCATAATTTTTCCATAAAATGTCTTAGCTATGGCTGACTTCTTTTCTTTAATACTCCCATTTAGTAACAGATTTTTTGGTTCATAAAGTGGCATCCATCCTTTACCCCCCCCCCTTTGAGATGTATAGTCGTAGATTAGTTGCATTCATGGTTCATTTTGGTATTTTTCTCTCCAGAGTTGTCGACCTTCTGCAATGAAGATGTCTGCGATAATGGAGGTCTCTGCCTGGCAGGATGGGAAGCGGTCACATGTGACTGCAGTGCCACCAGCTTTACTGGCAAAAACTGCAGTGAATGTAAGCACCTGTGGTATCCTGTCTAAGAGCAGTGGCAGAGCTAGGGGTATTGGTCAGGGGGGGCGAGAATGGTCTGTAGGGGCGCTGGAGTAAAGATACTCCCTAGATCGCCAGAAATGACCCTTTCTGGGCCTTGCTAATTTGCAGATAAACGAAGAATAAATAGCCGTTAGAGCATTTTGTCAGAAAATTACACCAACAAAATGTGACAAATGTCAATAGATAGATGAGAGCGCAATAAAAAAATCAATAATCGCGTATAAGTAAAAAGTGGTAAAAAGCTGGAAAGGGCGCCAGCAGTCCATTTGAGTCCATCAGGGGGGGGGGGGTCATCCGCCCCCCCCTATGACTGTATGGATGCTCCGCCACTGTCTAAGAGGACATTGGTATGCTAACAAATTTAATACTTGTCCCTGATGCTGAGATTTTAACAAGCAAACCTCTGTCACCATAAAGCCACATTACGAATACTATGCAATTAGTTTTTTTTCTAATTGATAATTTAGTCTGGGAATACAAAAAGTGGGGGAGTACAGCATCTCCTTCAAATTACTCTTGAAAGCTATAAAAATGCTCTGATTTATAAGAGCCTGTGAGGAAACGCCCAAGATTTCAGACAAGTTTTGTATTACTGTTGTTGTTAGCTATGTTGCATATTCATATACTTTACATATGAAGGCTTGATTCTATATCCTTAAGATGGCATGATGTAAAAGAAGGAAACAGAATAAGTTATGATTAATTTAAGAAATGAGGATTAATATCAGTTTATCAAACTGTGAGGGAAAAAAGAAATAAAGTAAAATGGAGTGTAATCACTCACTGAAAAAAACGTTACTACTTTATAAGGAACAACAATAAAAAACTGACTGAAAAATTACAAACCAATTTTGAGAAAGCAAATAAATTATTGGCTAGAATGGAATAGAAACCATTGGCTCCGTTTACTAAAACTTATTAGTAATCTTAAATGATGATTGCACTGCAAAGGAAACATTTTGTGTATTTTCATCTCCTTGGTTGTCAAGGAGATTTATACCTTTAGAGTTGTTTTATAAAGAAAATACTTAATTTCCTTGTTCTGGGCTTTTAGCCTAATGGTTGTATTTCTTACTTTTCTTTCTTTACTTCTTTCATTCTTTCGTTCTTTTCTTTTCTTATCATACACACCATCACAATAAGTTAGAGAGGTATAAACCTTTCTCTATAAATACAGGGTACAATTTTTATGACATCAGTGAATCAAGAGAGAGAGAAAAGAAGTCAAATCTTCTTTTGGATTTTTCTTTATATATGAACTCTGATTCCACATTCGAAAATAATAGGGAGGCATTAAAACTTGTTCTATAAAGTGCATCTTTACAACTTCAAAGAGTCCCCCCCCCCCCCCCCCCCCCCCCTTCCAAAAAAAGAAAAAAAAACCTGTTAAATGCTAGTTTTACAGACATTGAAGACTCGCCCCAAACAGCGTGCCGCCATCTTTAAAAAGTTAACTTTCCGTTGCTTGCAAGTGAAGTTTTTCTCTTGTCGCTACAAAATACAGAAACTAATGAAACATGATACCTTGTTATCTTTAGCTGGACCTGAGATGTCCATCGCTGTATCGTTTGTACACTGTGCTGTAGGTACTGACCGCAGCTGTATGTACTGACTGTACACTAGTGTCTAATTACCGAAGGTAGCAAGCTGTGTGTGTACTTTCTGGGATCGATGGTGGTGTCTAACACTTCTGTTACACCCCATTCAAAACTAGGTCAGATTACCGGCATGAGACGTTTCTTTTTGCACGAGTCTTCACACCCTTTAACCAGGTGCATGTCTCTTCCTTCACGACAGCGAGCATCACCTTTGCGTTTGGTGCAGCAGGAGGGTTGATTTCTCTGTCCCTGCCAGAGGATCAGTGGATGACCACAGATCGAGATGAGATCAGCATGGGCTTCGTCACCACTTCAGAGGATGCTGTACTGCTGAGGATCGATAGCGCTGACTCTGATGACTACATCGAGATGGAAATTGTAAGGAAAAAATATCAAAAAATATCAGAAATTTATGTATGTATTTGTATGTATGTATTTTAGATCCTCCTGCAAGCAGGAACTCACGAAGAAGCCTCATTGGCTTATCAAAGCCGCAAGCTAGCCGAAGTCAGTCTCTTACATTCATATTTAACATCCATGATTATGAATTGTTAATTGTCAACAACTCTGTAACTGGACAACATACATAATCTGGGAGTGACTCGAACCGGGGACCTTATAATTGAAAGGCACCGGCGTTAACCAATGAACTAATACTCCACTGAGCTAACAATTCCACTTATAATTCTTCATGTTTATTTTATACAAATTACCCTGTCAGGGCTCTGTTATTATAACCAAAACTATGTTCCAGGCTTGTGTGATTTTTTACTTGTACACGACAGGGTTCTCAAATGCTTGTATAACTTTGTAAAAATGAAACTGTATTTATTCATAGCTAGCCTACACTACATCATTATTTCCACCATGCCACACCCACAATCCCCAGCCAAAATGGAATTCCTAGTTTTTTGTTAATTGTTTTTGCTGTTCTTTCCTTGCTGTTACTTCAAAGGTAAAAGGGAAGCTGGTGGTAGTTTACAACTTTGGTACAGAAGATATTCCCATCAAAGCCACAAGTGTCATCATCAACAATGGCGAGTACCACGTGGTTCACTTCTTTAGGAAAGGAGCCAATGCTACCCTGCAGATTGACAATAATGCACCCCAACATGCATACCCAAGAGGTGAGTGTTTGCTACCCTGCAGGTTGGCAATAATGCACCCCAACATTCATACCCAAGAGGTGAGTGTTTACTACCCTGCAGATTGGCAATAATGCAGTACCCCAACATGCATACCCAAGAGGTGAGTGTCATTAGAAATCAAATCTTTTCATTATCTCAAGTAGCATTTTTGAGTTTACTTCATTCTGATGAATCTAATTCCATGCTTAATTCTCCTGACCTATTTTGAGCAAGACGAAAAGTACTCAAATAATGTGGATACGCTAGACATAGTCGAGAGGGCGATCACCCAGATTAATTAACTGTCATCTACAAATGATTTCAACGCCAAATGGTATCATAAGCTATTGCCTTCTTCATTTTAATATAGTTTTAAAGATGATGCAACATTGAAGACTGACCTTTGCTCACTAAGGGGTGGGTTACATATGCCACTGCTATTAGCAATTAGGTAGTGCAACTAAGCACTGTCAATACAACTGAAATGATGTGAAGACATTCACAAACATTTAAAATCATGCCTACCTCTCAGGATTAAGATACCAATTTGGGGGAGGGTGGAGGGGGCGGGGTGGTTCATGTGGTTATATAACCCACTGCCAGTAGTAATACAAATGTGCCATCAGTGGCGGAGCTAGGGGTATTGGAGAGAGGGGGCTAGAATGGTCTGTAGGGGCGCTTTCGACACTATCTAAGCGGAGCGCCACCACAGGTTGGCGCGGAGCGTACAGAATTTTTTTGAGTAAAGATACTCCCTAGATCGACGGAAATGACCCTTTCCGGGCCTTGCTAATTTGCAGATAAACGAAGAATAAATAGCCGTTAGAGCATTTTGTCAGAAAATTACACCAACAAAATGTGACAAATGTCAATAGGTAGATGAGAGCGCAATAAAAAAGTCATTAATCGCGAATAAGTAAAAAGTGGTAAAAAGCTGAAAAGGGCGCCAGCAGTCCGTTTGAGTCCGTCAGGGGGGGCATTCGCCCCCCTGACTATATGGACGCTCCGCCACTGTGTGCCATAAGACCTGACAGTAAGCCATAAGATATGAAACAACATTTAAAACTTTGCCGCTAACCTGATAACATTATCGGGCAGGTGAGTCCTCTGACTACTTATTTCCAACAACAACAGCAACTGCATGAAAAGATAATTACAAACAGTCTGTTGCGAAGACCATCGATCCGGGAAGGAGAATGAAGTAACCACGACGACACACAGTTGTGCAAACTGGTACCGATGCCTCACCCCTCTTGCCAAACCCCACCCGAAACAAAATATTAAAGATAAATAAATAGACCAAGACAATATCAATACTAATTTAGACTGGCATACAGATATGCAAACTTTAAGGAGGTGCCATTTTGTCCACTTTGTTATGTCATAGCGTCCTCCATTAGATGAATTTATAATTACATTTCAATCACCGAGAATAAAGTAGAAATGAGAAAGTTAAACACTTAAAAGTTCAAACACTTGTGGCACTAATGTGTTTTATTCAAGAAATTTGTATGTTTTCGTAGATGAAGTTTTCAGCTTTCATTAGAAGATGAGATTCTTTTACTTGAAACATTTTCTTTATGACCAAAAGGGAGGCAAGCTCAGCACTTCAACAAGCAACAAATTATCAATATCGGTGGCCGTGGCTTAACATCAAGAAGACGAAAGCGGCGTGCGGTGGAGCGATCATTCGAAGGACAATTATCCGGCATATCATACAACGAGATCAGGCCATTAGACATAGCGGCCGCTGGAGACCCCAGAATCACGATCCAGGGAGATGTGCGCCAGACAGACCTGGTACTGGATGAAACTTGGCCATCCAGGGCCCCAAACAGAATCGGAACGACGCTCATCACTACCGTGGAAACCTTGCCAGAGTTCTCCACCGATAACGATCTAAGAGAGGTTTCTAAACTGCCGACGGTATCAAGCCCCCCTGGTAGCTCAAATGAAAACCCTCCAAGTGAGAGAGTTGGCCCTCCCAAAAAGAATCCTTTGGTACGTTATAACACTTTTCCCTGATCATAACACTTTTGAGTTAAGCTGTAAAAATTCCTTGATAGGAAATGAGTGCACACAACAACCCAGGTGCAAGAACATATTTGATACACTGGATTGCCTTTCAAGAGAAATTTTTACCAAACCAATGTAATTTACAGTTATAGTCCATTATCACTCTTAGCTAGGTTTATAAACCCTAGCTTATTGGAATTCTATTCATGGTGTTCTGAGTGTGTTATTATTATGTAAATCAGTGTTTGTTTTTCCTTTTCTTTACCACTTCTTTACAGTAAAAGAATGTTGACATGAAATGTATTGCTTACAAGCAATCTCTTTGTAAAACTGAGTAATTCCAACCAGAACTCGTGCCCATCTGACCTCATTTTCAACGTTCTTGCTTATTTATCAGATTATGCCTACAGCTGACGGAATACATGAAGTCGACGGCCGTAATATTTTCATCACCACATCAGGCTGTATAACTGATGATGATGAAGGGTGCACGGCACCACC